>JAJIZL010031068.1:56846-107543 GCA_023969395.1 Amblyomma maculatum
GGAAGGAACCGTATGCCATACGGATCTAACGGAAGGTCTTTCTTTAGTGTTCTCTGGAGAACATCCCAGTGAAAGACTGGGTCCCAGCAATCCAGAAAGACGTGCTCGATTGTCTCGGGTTTTTTGCAAAGGAGACAGTCTGTTGTGCAGGGAACGAATAAGCCTCTTTTATGTAACCAGGTTTTAACAGGTAATGTGTTGGAATGTAGCTTAAAGAAGAACGTTTTAACTGAAGGCCTAACTGGCATCTTTTTCACACGCTTTAAGACATCCTGTCCGGGGCCTCCACGGTGTGGTGCACGGTAAATCGGCAACGGTATCATCACATCCAGAAGATCTTTGTACAGCTTCTTCTTATACACTTTGCTCAAGTATTCCATTGAAAAACGCGCATGCAACATTCTGAAAGACAAGACAACTTCGCGCCACGGGAACCTTGGAAATATTTTCAGTTTTTATGTCATGACCCCATTTACAATAAAGTGTTTCTGCTGCCGGTCTAAAAATTACAACTTCTCGATTATCGGCGCATGCTGCCAGCTCTCAAGTCTTGCAACTAATGTTCTGGATGCCTATGCGCACTATATTGTGCACTGGATCCATTTTAACATGTGGAATTTCACAGCGCTGACGAATGTAGTGGCGCCGGCAGTTCGGTCATGTTCTGCTACCGTGGACGTAATTTTCGCTGAACACGGAGCTGTAGCACAAACCTTGAAGGAAAAAAGTGCGACGAAGCTTCAAAACTGACAAGCGCAGCAGCGAGGACACTATTTTGCTGGTAACTAAATATTATTTGTATGTAAACATGTCAGGAAGCGTTGCGATGACCGAGGGCTCGGTTTGTTTATACACAGTACAAGAAGGAGCGCAAAAGCTTAAGAAACATGTAAAGTATTGTGCATTACAAGCGATCTATGTTTTTTTTCTTCCTTTATGGGCCCATCGCTCGGTAAATTACTCTCTTCATCGTTTTATTTAATTCGGCTGAGGCCGTCATTGCGAGTACGCTGCTGCCAAGTTGGCCCTTGAGGGATGCGACGCCGCGGGCCGCGCCGGCTCGCTAGCTATCACAGAGTCTCCGCTCACGTCATAGTGTGCGTCACTCAACTCCAACTACGTAGTTGGAGGCCACAGTTTGAATTCGACCGGCGGGAACAAGAAAAAACCTCAACTTCTTATCGCAATATCTCAGCAATTACTCGATTTTTTGCTGCCGGATATGCGGCGACAGTGTCACCAAATGTAGTTTATTAGATTTTCATACCATCTTTGGCTGTATTTAGTGTCCCTTTAATACGCAGCCATGCGAGTCGCTGGGCTTCCTCTGCACGCTGCAGGTAGACGGCGACGTCAAGGTTGTCCTCGTTGGTTACGTGCGGCAGAATTGCGTCGAGCGTCGTCGTGGGCTCCCTGCCGTACACAAGCTTGAACGAGGTCGCTCTGGTCGTCACCTGGACTGCCGTGTTATACGCGAAGATCACGTACAGCAGGATGGCGTCCCAGGTCTTGTGTTCAGCGTCAACGTACATGGCGATCATGTGCGCGATCGTTTTGTGCAGGCGCTCCGTAAGGCCATTGGTCTGGGGATGGTACGCAGTTGTACGTCGATGACTTGTATGACTGCATTCCAGGATGGCTTCCGTCAACTCTGCCGTAAACTCGGTTCCCCTGTCCATAATGAGCCCTTCTGGGGCACCGTGTCGCAAAAGAATTTGTTCGGCAAAAAATTTGGCGACTTCTGCCGCAGTACCATTTGGTAGTGCTTTTGCTTCGGCGTAACGGGTGAGGTAGTCAGTGGCCACGATGGTCCACTTGTTACCCGTAGACGAAGCTGGAAAGGGGCCGAGGTGATCCATTCCAATTTGTTGAAAGGGCAGGTCTGGGGGCGGAATCGGCTTTAGTAGTCCTGCTGCTCTGATAAGCGGCGTCTTGCGTCGTTGGCACTCATGACATGTCCTCACGTAGTGAGCAACTCTGGCAGGCAGTCGCGGCCAGTAGTCCTCCTGGATTCGACGCAACGTGCGTGAAAATCCTAGATGGCCTGCTGTGGGCTCATCATGCAACGCTTGCATAATTTCCTACCGGAGGTTTTTAGGCACAACAAGAAGTTGCACAGTCCTATTCGGTGCGAAGTTCGTCTTTACGAGGAGGCCATTGCTTAACGCGAACGAAGATAAATGTCGCCTGAACACACCCGGAGGGGAAGCGGTCTTTCCTTCTAAGTAATCGGCTAGCGCTTTCAACTCAGGGTCTGATCGCTGTTCTGCGAAGCTGCTGGCGCTTACCGGCTTCAAAAAGGCGTCGTCGTCATTGTCCTTCGAAGGAGCGTCGACGGTCGCGCGTGATAAGCAGTCTGTGTCGGAATACTTCCGGCCCGACTTATAGACTACAGTCAAGTCGAATTCTTCAAGTCGTAGCCTCCGTCTGGCATGGCGGCCGGAGGTCTTTTTAAAATTAGCCAGCCAGCAGAGCGCGTGACGGTCGCTTACCACCTTGAATGGTCGGCCGTATAGGTATGGACGAAACTTAGAAGTGGCCCACATGATCGCGAGGCACTCCTTCTCGGTCGTCGATTAATTGACTTCGGCTTTTGTGAGGGCCTGCTAGCGTAGGCGATTACTTTCTCCTGACCGGCAGTCTTCTGGACAAGAACGGCTCCTAGGCCCACACTGCTCGCGTCAGTGTGAATTTCGGCCTCGGCGTTTTCATCAAAGTGGCCAAGTACAGGAGGGCACTGCAGGGGCGCTTGAGGTCATCAATGCCTTCTCCTAGCGGCGCTTCCCATTTAAAAGGAACGTCATCCTTTGTAAGCTGCGCCAACGGTTCGGCGATGCGCGAAAAGTTTCCGACAAATTATCGATAATAAGCGCACAGGCCAAGCAATCGGCGCACAGCTTTCTTGTCGGCAGGCGGTGGGCATGGTGCGATTGCAGCTGTTTTCTCTGGGTCTGGGCGAATACCATCATTGCTAACAATGTGACCTAGGAACCGCAGTTCTTCGTAGGCGAAGTGACACTTCTCTGTTTTAGCACTAGTCCCGATGACTTCATGGCTTCCAGCACTGTCTTCAGTCGTTTAAGGTAGTCTTCATAGTTTGACGAGAAGACAACAACGTCGTTCAAATGTACCAAATAAATCTGCCACTTCAAACCTGCCAGGACTGTGTCCATTACTCATTGAAATGTGGCAGGTGCGGAGCAGAAGCCAAATGGCATCACCTTGAACTCATAAAGACCGTCCAGTGCGATTATTGCGGTCTTCTCGCGATCTCTTTCGTCGACCTCAATTTGCCAATATCCGCTCTTGAGGTCCATCGATGAGAAGTACCTTGCATTGCAGAGCCGGTCGAGAGTGTCGTCAATGCGGAGAAGCCGGTAGGTATCCTTCTTAGTTATGCTATTCATGCGGCAGTAATCAACGCAGAAGTGAAGTGTGCTGCCTCCCCTTTTCACCCAAACGACTGGTGCCGCCCAGGGGCTCTTCGATGGCTGGATTACGTCGTCACGCAGTATTTCCTCAACTTGATCGCGTATGGCCTGGCGTTCTCGCGGCGATACACGATAAGGGCTTTGGCGTAGAGGTCGGGCGTGTTCGTCCGTTATAATGCGGTGCTTGGCCAGTGGTGTTTGTCGTACCTTCGATGATGATGAGAAGCACTCCCCTTAGCTCCGAAGAAGACTGAGAATCTGGTCTTTCCTGCTGTGGGTCAGTGCCGGGTTGATGTCAAATGTGGGCTGAGGGAATTGGTCCGGTGCGTCTTCCAGCTTTTGTTCGTGAAGGGCGAATACATCTTCGAGGTCAGCTAATTCATCGAGAAAAGCGACCGTCGTGCCCTTGTTGAGATGCTGGTATTCTTCGGTGAAGTTTGGTACCAGTGCCTGAGCTTGATCTCTCGGGAATTTCGCGATGCTTCTTGCGATGCCATCACCTCGTTCTAAGAGCAATTTGATATTTCTTTCAACGATGCCTTCAGCGCTTTCGATATTTGCGCTACCTACGCTGACTGCGGCGCTTGATCGGGGCGGCACGGTCAGTTCTCCATCGAGGACTTTTAAAGCGATGTGTTGCGTCGAAGTTGTCATAGCAGGAATGGCTTTGTCTGCAAGCCGGAGCGCAGGTAGATGATAGCCCTAAGTTCATTTAGGAAGTTTATGCCTAAAATCCCATCGCGGCAGCACTGCTGCACGACCAAGAAGCTGATGGGGTAAGTACGCCCATTTACGGTTATTCTTGCAGTACATCGTCCCGATGGAGTAATCAGGTTGCCACCTTCGGTGCGAATCGCGGGCCATCCCAAGCGGTTGTAACGTTTCTGAGATGGGAGGCTAAGGGTCCACTCATGACTGAATAGTTAGCTCCGGTGTCTGCTAGGGCAGTGACTGCGACCGTCAGCATCAACTTCAAGGTCACTTGTTCGCGTCCTCGCATTGCACGTGGGCCTTGGTGTTCGATCGCGGCTCCGTCGTTTCTTCAGGTCATGGCCGGGGCATACCGCTTTTACTTCTGTGGGTGTCGGCTTGCATTCTGGTTGTGTTGTCGTCGATGTTGTCGTGTGGGGCGGCGGTGAAATGGCTTTGTCGTCTTTAGTGGTCGTCGGCGGCGGAGGATGTTCGTCTTTTCGCCGTTGAGCAACCTCACCTCCAAAATTTGCTCTATTTAGTTTCCCCTGCGCGGGCTTGGAGACCTTCCGCGCACACTCTTATCGTAGTTACGGCCTAGCGACGCAAAGCGGGCCCTGTATGGCGATAGAGACCTGAACCGAAGGCTTGGTGGCGCAATCTCACCGCTACGCAGATAGTTGTCGATTTCTTGCGATCGTTCACCTCGGCGTGGTCGTGGAGCGTCGACTGCAAATCCGCGCAGGCCGATTCGTCGGTACGGGCAGTGGCGCAGAATGTGGCCGGCCTCACCGCAGTGGAAGCATAATGGCCGGTTGTTTGCTGTCCTCCAGGCGTTGCACTTCCTGGGGCTTTTGGGTCGTTGATAGGCTTGGCGGCCGGTGGCCCGGGGCGGCTTTTAGGAACAGGGCGATAGCGGCGAGGGCTTGAAAAGTCATCACGTCGGGGTCCTGTACGGTGATGGAGATCTGCACCGACGGCATGGTGGCGAACTCTCACTGCTATGCAGATAGTTGTCGATTTCTTGCGGTCGTTCACCTGGGCGTGGTCGTGGAGCGTTGACTGCAAATCCGCGCAGGCCGATTCGTCGGTACGGGCAGTGGCGCAGAATGTGGCCGGCCTCACCGCAGTGGAAGCATAATGGCCGGTTGTTTGCTGTCCTCCAGGCGTTGCACTTCCTGGGGCTTTTGGGTCGTTGATAGGCTTGGCGGCCGGTGGCCCGGGGCTGCTTTTAGGAACAGGGCGATAGCGGCGAGGGCTTGAAAAGTCATCACGTTGGGGCGCAGGGCGACGTAATGCAGCAGCGTAGTTCATCGCTGTTGCCTCTTGTGCTAGAACTGTCGCAGCCATCGCTTTAGGAACGCCCAGCGCCTGCTGGACTTCTTCACGGACGACGTCCGCGAGCGTCTTCACCTGGGATGTTGCGATGATGGCATCAATCGGCGGAGCTCCTCTCGCACAATCTCCCGGTTGAGGTCCCGAAGGTTCTCTCCGCTTGCAGGTGCGCTGGGGTAGTGGCTTGAGTAGTCGGCTGAAGTGGTCGCTCGTAGTGGCGCATCCGGGTGTCCAACGTCTTCTCGATGGTAGACGCTTGCGTTTCACATCCTGCCACAGTTTTTGGCGGATTTCGGACAAGACCTGCAAAAAGCGATTTTTTGTCGCCTCGCATTGAAAATTTGACTCCTACCTAAGGTCATGTTAGGGTCGGCGCAGCTAAAGAGGCAATTCATCTCGTCAACTTACGCCAGGCCTGGCTCGTTAGGGAGTTTAACTGTTGATTGCAGGACGGCCTGAACTCTTTCCTTTCGGACAGAACTTGCAAAGGCAGTCAAAAACGCTTCCTTGAAAATCTCCCAATCCTTCATGGCTTCCTCATGATTTTTGAACCAAGCTCGAGCATGTCCTTGAAGAACAAAGTAGACTTGCCGGAGTTTCGCGGCGTCGTTCCAGCCATTGAATTTTTCCACACGGTTTTAAAGGTCCATCGAGTCTTCCGCATCTTCACTGGGCAATCCTTGGAAGATGGGGACTCCCTGGCCTGCCCGAAGACGACTGGTGCTGTTGACTGGGCCATTTTGAAAGTTGATGCCTTCCGGAGTCAAACAGGGTCAGGTAGCAAACCGTTTTCGGGTTGTAGGCCTTGGAGTCGGCGGCTGGCTCGGTGACCTGCAGGCTGGTCTTCCAGGGCGACAGGAACAAGGCTGAGGTCTTCGCTTGAAGGATCAAGGGCAGCACCTCCACCAGATGTCACGTAGTGGTGACAAGGCCGTGTACACCAAACGAAGACACAGGCTTGAGGTACTGAAATTAACTCTTTATTGGGCTGACGCGTCCGCAATACAACTAAGCAACTGGGCGGCGGCGATAGCAAAAACGTGCTCGTCGATCGTAAAACAAAGAATGCTCGTCACACTCGTCAACGTTCAATTTAAAGGCTGCTCAGAACACTCTAGTTAACGTCGCAAATTGCAACCAGAACAAGCTGGAACATAGAAAGACACACGAACGGCTGGAATATTCGAGACAGATATCGGTGCGTCTTGCGCTACAACGGAACTGATAAAGGTGCGACTTGCGACATCAAGCATTAACAAACAAACAATACAGAACTTATACGCGATCCAGAAACAGAGTGATAGGACCGTATGCCGGCGGCTGTTATAAAAACAAAGTTTTGAAGGTTTCGCGGCAATATTCTCAGGAGCTGTGCAGATCCAATTGGGGGAAAAGTATGTGATAGCATCGCCAATAAACTGTCCACCAAACACACATGGCAACTTCTCCGGCATCTTATTGACCCTACACGCACCAGGTCAACACCACGTGGCACGCCTCATACACTAACATATTGAAGATTCCGACATCCTCCCAGACCACAGTTCCAAATACATACACCTCTCCGGAAGCCCCCACACCTCTACCCCCATACTCAGGACAGCCCAGTTCGATACTGGACACAGAGTTCACGGAGACAGAAGTCAGGCGCTCGAACATCAGGCGATCATGACTGCCCTATCCATATTGAATGTCAGTGCGCGAAAGTACACTTATATTCGAGCATTCCTCCTTGGCCGCGTGGTTGAGGTGCACTTCGACCCTCTTTCTTCCTCCTCCTACACGCTTCAAAGTTTCGGCACCCCCTAAGGTCCCGTCCTCCCCCCTTTTTGTTTACCGTCACCCTAATCCCCCTCGCACGAAAACTGTCAGATACCCCGCATCTGAAACACGCCCTCTATGCCGACGACATCACGTGTGGACCACTCACTTCAGTGATGGCGGTATAGAAGACAACTTAGAGGAGGCAGCCACCCAGACCGAAAATTACGCAATGAGGATCGGACTGTCTTATTCCACAGATAAGTCCGAACTTCTGCTCATCCGCCCCAAGAACCGCCATTCCCCCTACTCCCCTATTTCGATTGAACTGAATGGGACCCTCCCCGTATTGGGCCCACGCATCCAGAGCAATGGTAAAAACACCACCATCCTAAGGAAACTCAAGCAGCGTGCAGGTGCGATACCACACCTCATGCGCAGAATTTCGGGCCACCATAGGGGCATGAAGAAGCGCGGCCTTTGTGGCCTCAACCATACCTTTGTCTTCAGCCGCTTGCTTTACACTACTCTTTATCTACAACTGTCCAAACATGACATAAACACTTTGGATGCCTTGATTCGCAAGGCATACAAAGTCACACTTCACCTTCCCCTCAACACACCGCAGACAGATTGCTTGGCCTGGTTCTACACAACACAACTGGGGAGCTCGTAGAGGCCCACCGACAGGCCCAAATACATCAGACTCACACAAACATCCACTGGACGGTATATCCGAGACTCCCTTGGAATCAGGATACCGGATAATGACCCAACTCTTCTCTCTATCCCTCGACACATCTACCAAGGACTACTAATCAAGCCACTCCCGAAAATTATGCATCCATCCTAACATGATCAACGCCGCAGAGCCCGTGCAAAGACGCTCCACAGATATTATGGCGGTTAGTCAGACGCCGTATGGATGGACGCTGTATGCACGGGTGATGAAGAAACCGCAGCCGTGGTGGATTTCTCCTCTTCCCCTCTCATCACAATACCTCTCCCCCAGACACCTCCCCAGAAGCTGCAGAGGAAGCTGCCATTGCATTAGCCATGTCCGCACGGAAGCCCAGTACATTTGAACCGATTCAGAAACAGCAATTCCAAATTTTGCGACGAGGCCGAGTTCATGTCCAAACTTTTAGAATACTGGACTCGCGCGATGTACCCCCGCCCCGCCATATGTAGCTGACATGGGTGCCTGCGCACTCGGGGAATCCCGGAAACGATACTGCCACCCTTTTAGCTCGAGGTTCTTTAAACCGAGCTCAGGTGGCCTCTAATCCGGATTTACGAAGGAACTCATGCAGTCGTTCATCGAGCTGACGCAGGCCTACAGAGCCTCGCGCCAGCTCTACTCCCACCCCACCCCTCCCTAGACAATAAATACGCAACGCTATGGCGCAGCCTGCAAACACACACTCTTCCTTCACCCCTTACCGTTTCCCACCACCATCCCTCCTTCCACACTCCTGCTTGTACCCTTTGCCCAGAATCCTTTGTCTTTTCCCGCTATATCCTTTCCCTCTACCCGGCGGACCCTGTCCTGCGGGGCCTTGAGCAACTGAAGACCTGGGAGGACTGAGAGACCCTGCTGCGTGCGGAGGACCCGGCAGTGCAGACCATCGCCACCAGCTGAGCTGCCAGTGTTATGATCCTGAGGGACATAATCACTTGAACTTCAGTGGGGTCGTGTGGGCCCTGCGCGCTCCGAATTCCTACATGGAATAAAGGTTTCCTCTCTTTTTTCACGCTGCAGTTGATGGGAGATCAAACTTAGCAAATACAAAATGTTTATGAAAGTGGCCGATAAACAAAATAACCTATCATTTTCATATGCGCTCCCAAATCATCCGATTTAGGAAGTATCATCATCGTCAGTCTGACTATACCCACTGTAGAACGAAGCCCTCTCCCATATTTCCTGAGGAACTTCGCGGATACAAATACCTAGATGCTGCTATAACCACTAATCTTAGCTGTCTTAAGCATTTAATTAACATAATTAAATGGACCTCAAAGAAGCTGAAAGGCTCTGTGATAGGAAAGAATACGAAGTGGTGTGGTTCGCGCGCAGAGCCAGAGACACCGATAGCTGACACTCTGACCGTGATGTCCCGTACGTCCCCTTTTGAATGCAGGTCTTCAGCGGAACAATTTGGCGGAGGCTTCTACGGTATGTCCGGCCTCATCAGTAACGGCTCTACCACACGGACCTCGCCGCAGTCGAAGCCTTGCCGGTTTGCCACCTTCTAGTTTTGAGATGTCCCTGGACAGAGACGCCGCGCCTAGGTGAGCATCGAGCACCTTCTGGCCACTTTACCACGAGCTCCTATCCTTCTCGAGCCCTGCAGGTGAGGATGTGGATGAGTGGCTGGCGCACTATCAACGCGCGAGCCGATATAACAAGTTTGACGCGACCTCCCAACTTGCCAACATGTTCGGGCTCACAGACACGGCTCTTAAGTATTACCAGAACGACGAAGACTCGTTCAAGTCTTGGACACATTTTGTAGAAAAGCTCAGCAAGTGCTTCGGTAATACCGCTGCAAAAAGTGTGCAGAACGGACCCTGCCTTACCGAGCAGAGCTTCCTGGAGAGACCTGCACCCAATACATCGAGCTGGTCCTGATGTTTTGCAAACTTACCTCTCCTGCCCGACGAGGACAAGGTCAGCCATTTGCTGAAAGGCTTCGAGAATACCTGGAATCGGTATCGAACATGATCGAGCATTGCCGCACGTTTGCATTGCCGCAAGGTGCGCGGAATCATTCCCAAGTTTGGTCGCTTGGCTACTGTCCCTACGGTGGCAGCCATTGACTCCACATCCACTAGTGACCTTGTCGTTATTATTCGTCAGATTGTGCGAGACGAGCTCAACCGCTGGCAAGGCCTAACCTTCTGCCCCCTTTAACAGCCATCTACGTATCCGCTGCATCAGCCTCAGCCCGTCTGATAGGTACCTGGTGAGCCAGCAGTTCCGACACTGCCTAGCTTCTCATACTCCACAATCGCATCACGAAGCACGTGTGCGCTCTACCGATCCGCCGCCAGTCACCTTTGAGGAGGACGTGACATCTAATGCCTTCCATATTGGTCCTGGCAGCGGTGATGTCTTCCCGAGGCGGACTTCTGTCCGTCTTTCCGTGGTGTGCTACCGATTTGGAAAGCCTGTTTACATCTCACAGATTTGCAATTGTCGCCGATTACCTGGCTACGATACCACCATCTATGCTGCAGAGCCAGGCTACCAGCAGCAGTATCGATGCTCCCCTCACTATGGTACCATCACTTATACTGCAGAGCCAGACTACCAGCACCAGTAATTTCACCACCGTCCACCTTTGAATTCATCACCTGCCCCGAACCCCTTCCAGCCAGCATGAGTACCCCTTCTCCAGCACCGCATCGCAACGTGACTTATCCTCCAGCGTTCCGCACACGCAGGTCTCCATCGCCACGCCGGCGCTCATCACCGCATTCGGAAACCTAGTCAGAGCGAGCGATGGAGGTGAGGTCACTGAACGTCTGCTGCATACCAACGTACCTCTGCCTGTCTTAATGCTCAAAAACAAACTTAACATGTCTGTGGATGACGTAGCCGCATCGGCGCTTATAGATACGGCTGCAACTGGTTCAGTTGTGAGTTTAGGATTTAAACTGCTAAGTCGCAAATTAATGTTTCTGCGTGCCCAATGTATAGATTGTGTGGAGTAAGTAGTGATCATTGCAGACTTTGGTAGTGTGTAGTGTAGAAGTCGAACTGAGACGATCAGTGTTTCAGCGGAATTTATTGTTATTGCACAATCTATCCATGGCGAGATTTTACGCTTTGGTTTCCTGAACATGTATGGCGCTACCGTTGAATGTGGAAGTGGGGCAGTTTATTTCGAGCAGACACTTGTACCTAATCTCTTATAAAGTTCTTGCGATGAGGAAACTGTATTTAGCGTTCCCGAAGACAGTAGTATCGTCATGAGCTGCAGTGTGCGTCGCTGTTCAGCCATCCCGCACAGTGATGACACCTTCGAAGCTCTAGTAAAGCCTATTTATGTAGCGTGTGTTAAGAAGAATTTACTCGTGCCTTATGGTTTGATTTATGTGGTGAACGGACATGTGTGGTCTTGGGCAATCAATGTCTCCCCAAAGCCTGCTGTTATGCAGCTGGATTGGAGTATGTGCCCTGTGGAGATATGCCCTCCGCGGTGGCATCAGTCAGAGTCGCTTCTACCCCTCGTTACGCCTTCGTCACCAGAATCGACAGTTGTGCGCATGGTGAACACGAGTCTCAGTTGTACTCAACGCCAAGCCCTCGTGGACCTCCTGCTCCAATACTCATCTGTTTTGTAGGAAGAGCTACATTGGCCACAGTCTAGCCGTTTCGCTGTGCATGGTCGTGCTTGCCTGCGAGGAGAATAATACAAAGAAGAAAAAGAAGAAAGATAACTCAGTAGTTGGTAGAAGCGAATGAAAGTAGCGAGTTGCTAGGACAGAAGGTTCGTTCGAACGTTGGGACGGCGGTGGGCCTACGGAGTTAGACGCAGAGATGGTGTCATACCACTAGATGTCGTCTATACCCGAATGAGAATAGTCAAAGATGAGAAGCAAGGAATGCTCATACGTGAAGCGATTCTCATATGGCATAAAAAGCTGAAATCAGAATAAACTACTATGGTCAAAAGCCATGTCTTTACTTTCAATGGAAGCCTAAGTGTAGCCATGCAGATTACTCTAGCGCAACTCCTGGTTTACCCACAAGCTAATCCGCAGCTAATTTGCGACTTCGCCAAGCCCTCTGGATCGGCTTCTCTTCCGGATTCTCACATTCGTCCCATGATTGACACTGGCTCTTCCGGATCGCTCCGCCAGACGACTTATCGCGTATCAGCGTACGAGCGCAAGGTCATCAGTGAACAAGTCCGGGAAATTCTCCACAAGGGGGGTCATTCAGGAGTCTTGCAGTCGTTGGGCGGCTCCTGTAATTCTGATGCGCATGACAGACAGTACGTGGCGGAGCTGCGCGCAAATCACCGAAATCTGAAAGTCATCACAAAGAAAGACGTGTATTCGCTCCCTCGCATAGATGGCGCCATAGATCGCCGTTCTGCCGCCTCTTATTTTTTTGCGTCGATATCAAATCCGGATACTGGCAGATTCCTGTGCAACGTGATAAGAAAAACATCTATTTTTCATACCAGACGGACATTTTGAATTCAATTTTATGCCCGTTGAACTTTGCAACACGTCTGCAATTTTTCAACGTTTTATGGGCACGGTGCTCCGTGGTTTAAAGTTTGACATTTGTATGTGTTGCCTAGATGGTGTAGTTGTTTAAGAAGACTTTTAGTGAACACAACGAACGCCTAACGGGTGTCCTGGACTGTGCGCAACGCCGGCCTTATTGTCAATTCCAATTAGTGGTGGTTTGGAGAGCGTCAGGCAGTGGTGCTCAGACATTTTGAGGGCGAACATAGAGTGCAACCTTATCCCCAGGAAATGGTAGCTGTCGAATCGTTTAAGCCACCCCGGACTATCAAATACCTTCGCAGCTTTTTGTGGTTATTTTCTTATTTCCGCATCTGTATACACCGCTCTGCTGATAACGCCGCACCACTGACGAGGCTGTTATACAAAGGCGCTTCTTTCGAATGTAGATCTGAATGTGAGGCCCCCTTTCGTCAACTCAAGTTTCTCTTGACATGGTGGATGGATGGAAAAACTTTATTTTCGTCAGAGAGCATGTATGGATGATTCCGTGTTAGATGGCCATCAACCCATGGCTAACGGCGACCTGGGTGGCCCACTCCACGGCCCTGGTCTGGACGACCGGGTCATAGCTGGCCAACACAGCCTCCCACTGCTCGAGGGAAGGATCACGCATAATATCCGCCGGTGGCGGTGCTATGCTACAGCTCCATAATATGTGGTCATAGGTTGCCAATTCCTGACACCATTTGCACTCCGGCTGAATGTCCGGGTAGATTTTGCTCAACACGTATGGGTTGAAGAAACATCTAGTCTGCAATTGTCGCCAGACGCATTACTGCGCCTTCACCAATTGCTTGTCCGGGGGTGGGTAAATCCTCCGCTCAAGTTTGAAATGATTAGCAATGTCATGAAAGGATACCAGCCCATCTCTCGTGGACCTTCCCGGAACGTCCGGCTCACCTACTCGGCTGACGAAACCTCGAGCATTCATGTGAGCCGTCTCGTTCCCAGGATTCCCAGAGTGTCACGCCCTATTCTATGTCACTTCGACCCTCCTGCGCGGACAGATGTCCATAAGGATGCGAGTGGTGTTGGCATTTGGGCTATTTTGATTCAGCACTGTAATGAGCAAGAACATGTTATTGCATACGCCAGCCATACTTTAATCAAGTTAGAACTGAATTACACGGTCACTGAGCAGGAATATTTAGCAGTTGTCTTCAGCATCCAGCGCTTTTGCTTACACATATTCGACAGCCAATTCAGCATTGCAACTGACCACCTCTCTTTATGCTGGCTTGTCAACTTTCGGGATCCCAATGGTCATCTCTCGCTATGGGCCCTTCGCCTTAAGGTGTGCACCTTCGAGGAGGTGTATAAGAGCGGCCGGCGCCACGTCTTCGCAGACTTTCTACCACGTATTCCCCTGGGAACCACTGAGTGCGACGCCGACATCTTCGACGAATACATGTCGGTTGTGGTTGCAGAGTTTCCGGGTTTTCAAGTGTTGAAATCCGAACAAAAAATGGATCTGGGCCTCACGCCCCTCTGCAAATCCTCGAGACCCGTCGAAATACCGGCCGTTCTTTGTGTGCTTGATGGTATCCTGTGGCCGAAGAACTGTTCTTCAGTGGGCCTACGTTTACTACTTGTAGCTCTCCAAAGCTTCTATTCGTCTGATTTTCACGTACTGCAGACTATCCCACGTTTGGCCATCTAGGTTCGACTCGGCCGTTTCGCCGCGTCCACGAACACTTTTATTTGCCGAGAATGAGATCGACCATTGATACATATGTGGCCAGTTGCGCACAACGTTCACGCCACAATTAACCTGTAGTCCCCCCTCCCCCTGGGCTGTTGCACCCGGTGCCACCTTCCAGCATTCCATTTGAGCAGGTCGGCATCGATATATTGGGTCCATTGCGAACGTCTTGCTTTGGAAACTGCTGGATTTTAATTTGCGCCAATTATCTTACTCACTTCGGCGACACCGCAACTATTCCATCCGCTACAGCTAATCAAGTTTAGGTTTTTCTGCCCCGCTCAGTGATCTTACGCCATGGATTGCCGCGGGTTATAATAAGTGATCGGGGTCATCAGTTCACAGCGAATGTCGTCGAGGAGCACCTGGGTCTATGTGCAACAAATTTTAACCACTCCACACCCTATCATCAGCAAATGAACAGCATGACAAAGCGCATAAACAGGGCGTTGCCGAATATGCTTTCAATGTACGTAGACGGGGATCCCAAGAACTTTGACACAGGTTTGACTTTTGGTTCACATTTTATTAGAGCGGCTCATAAAACGATGGCCTATAGCCATTTCCTTGTTTTGTACGCCCGGCCACCACGCTGCACCCTGGACATCATATTGCCGTTTTCACTAGTTGACGAACCCTGCATTGCCGAGACCCGATGCCTCGCAGCACAAGGTCGGCTAATGGCGCACCAGCGGACCATTATCTCGCAAGACCGCTTCAAAGAACGCTGCGACGAGCGCCGTCGGAATGGTAACTACGCTCCGGGTGATGTCTGGCTTCGGCAACCGCTACGACGCCGCGGGCTTCATCAGAAACTGTTGGCACATTACGACGAACCATACGTTATTATTACTCGCATCACTGATTTGGCCTACGAGGTTGCGCGCCTCACTGCGACGGGTCTTCATCTAAAAAATACAGAACTATCGCACGTTGCACGCTTGAAGCCCTGCCACCCTTGTGAGGACTAGTATCTCGCCTGGCGGGTTTCGGCTGCGCAGGGGGAATGGAACATGCCGCAAAGGAGATGAAGGGCTATGCGATAGTAAAGAAGACAAAAGTGGTGTGGTGCGCGCGCAGAACCAGAGACGACTGACCGCTGACACGGTTGTCCTGACGTCTCGTGCGTCCTGTTTTGTACGAAGGCTTTTAGGGTAACAATATTGTTAAGTGGTGACAAATCAGAGGACGCCGCAACATGGCGATAGGGTAAAAGATGATTAATGGTTGGCAAAGAGCGAGGGCTCCTCTCGCCCTACTGCCGATCTTCTTTCCAACAAT
Organism: Amblyomma maculatum; assembly: GCA_023969395.1. Classification (NCBI taxonomy): domain Eukaryota; kingdom Metazoa; phylum Arthropoda; class Arachnida; order Ixodida; family Ixodidae; genus Amblyomma; species Amblyomma maculatum. The sequence continues at coordinate 72,318 of JAJIZL010031068.1, forward strand.
ATGTACGTCATTCTTTTTGAAACTTTGCCTCCTTAGGCATAGATTAAGAGGGTGCAAAACATTTTGTTTCTACATCCATCATCAGACCCAAACTTGAATACTCATGTACCTTCTCATACTCTTACACAAAACATAACATCGAGGAAGTGGACATGTTCGGGCGAAATCCTGTACAATTCAGCTTTAGTAAATATCGTTCTGCTGAATCTCTAACCACTCTGATGATACAACACAACATACAGATATTGCAAATGTGAAGGAAAGTTCAAAGATCGAAATTCCTTTTCTTGCTCAAAAATAACAGTCTTCATGAGCCCCAATTTATTTCTTAATCTGATCACAATGCGACTAACACGAAATTGTCATAAGGAATCACTAAGACGTACCGTACAGCACTAGGATTAACGCCTTCAGATACTCGATTTTCCTCACACAATACCTCAATGGAATGAAATCCCACCTAAGTTTGTAAACGGCATCGATTTCATTGAAAAACGTCTTATTGCTAGCTGCTGAGTTGCGTTTCCTTGTTCTTTACTACGTCCTATTACTGATACGTTTTCTGCAATGTAATTAGCCGAGTTATCTTTAATATTTTTGCCACTCCGGCGTGCACCTATTTTAGGGTCTGCAGTATTCTAAAAATAAATAATGTTACGACCATGGTGTGCGTATAGGCGCTGACCCCCTAGTCATTACTACACGCTCGCCAATCAGCTTCACACACTAACGAGCGCTTGAAATATGCGGCCATCGCCCCGCTTAAATTCAACCTATTGCGCCATCTTGGAAATGTGCCGAAAGAGGTACAGTAAATCGGAATGATTATCCGACTAGCTTCGTTCTACTGCAGCAGTTATCGAGCTGCGCATTATGTAGCATAGACCTGAGTACCGAGCGCACCTAGTCGTCAACATGCAATTAAAGCTGAACAAGCTTTCGTTGCAAACGAACTGTGTTTCTGCGGCGTCTGCGGTGTATCACATTGTTCTACACTTTGTATATGAGCAATTAAGCGTATCACGTGAATCAAGCGTCATAGTTCACATAATAACCGGAAACATCATACCGCCGTAAGCGATGTCACAATTCGCAGATGCTCTTTCACCAAGGGCTCTACATTAGACACCGATCGCCTGTTTAGGAATCGACAAGCCGATATAGGTGCTCGTACCAAATTTTAACGAATAAACCCAACATCTCACAAAGACATGTCGGGACGTCTTTACCACCCCCAGACAACATGCAGGAAAAGCTCTCCACAAAGGCCATCAGCGTATACCTTCAAACTCAAACACGTATTACCCTGAAGATTGAAAGCCAGACTTAACCCTTCTTCATATCACAACGTGTGAGTTTTGCCATCATTACAGCTGCGACGGACACGCTCGGCGTTTCCACAAAGCCTCGATGCCGCATTGCCGCAAAAAGGAAAACCATTCGACGACAAGTAGGTGACATGCTTCGCAGCGGCATTGTCTAGACATCATAGACTTCCTGGGGGCACTGGTCCTTTACTACCGCTTATAAATGCTTGACCAAACAGTGAAATTTGATATCTACCCCCTCAACCCATCAACGACACTCTGAATCAACCGCTGCTGCGCCACAAACTTCTCGTCGACATGCCGTAAAAGCTGCAGTGATCAATTCGGGTCGATGGACGAGGTTACCAGACAACCGCATTCATCGAACCACATGGAATCCTCGAGTCTCATATAATGCCCTATGGTCTTGTTTGGTACCAGCAACGTCCCAATTGATAATAAATCTGTTCCTGGTAGGTGTATAATCCTGCTTTTCCAGATCTCACTACTTTGTAGCTCTCCAAAGAGCAGACTCTGTGCTCAAAGAAGCCATACATCTCGTGGTCAATTTTGGGCTACAACAAAAATTATAGCTAGCAACACCGGCAGGAACTGAAAGACAGCATTTACTATCATCATAATCGGCGCTCCATATAACCGCCCGCTTTCACAGGCATCGACAGTGTATGACACCCCTGCAAGAATGTGGCACTCACCCATCCTGATTTTCCAGGTTAGTAGCAGTAATTATTTATTGGTAACGATGTTTCGCTCAGTAGAACTTCGTCATGTGGCGGCAAATTACCTACTGTTTCTGTTGTTGTGGCTTTTCTCTACAAATTGATGGCGCTTCCAATCCCCGTCCATCATTGCTAGACCTGCTACTTCTTTGTGGGAACATTGGAGAGACCCGTGGTCCTGAGACCAGTACCCTCATGTCTGTTTTTGGTGCTATCAAAAGACTAGAGTTAGAGCAAGCGAAAATATTGGCTAAGTTTAGGGTCGTCAAAACAAATAGCTGCTGACGATGAAATTCAGTGCCTAATGGGCAGGGCACCTGCCCTTGAAGCGCCCTCATTTTTCGCAGCATTGATCCTGCTAGTGTTTCAGGGAATGATGTTAGGTTCGACAAAACAGAACAGCCTATTCATTTGAGATGAGACCAAGCCGAGAATAGATCTATACAGTAAATCTTGCTTTTCTTCGGCCTCATAGATTACGCTAGTGACGACCGGCTGTCCTCAGAATCATCAAACTTTTGCACTAAATACCTGACTATCCCAATTACAGGATTGCAATTCAAGCTAACGCCTCTTATAGGCAAGCTTTCTTATGACAAGAATTGACCAATAATTTCCAAATTGGGTCAGGTTAACGGTAAGCAGAAAGCCTTATCTTCTGCTCACAAACTATAAAGTTAGGCTTTTTCTGCTGCCACACTTGTCGCACGTAGAATAGGTTAAAGCTGAGAATAAGAATTTTAGGTTACTGTGAATACAATGCTCTTGGCTGGCAGGACATACATTTGCAACAAAGGAAAAGGCTCTGCCGTTTCATTCAGCTAGCTAGCTCCGAAATCAGAACCCGCTACTCCGCTACTCGAACTATTGTTGCACAGAGTCCTTTGACACCATATTTATAATTAACTTTCGCCAGTGTTCGCAGCTTGCTTCCGAATCGTGTCAAGTTACGTTCTTTCATTTATGACAGTACCCATATTTCAATAATACCTTACACCTGGCTGCACCCTGATAGAGACAGCAGTAGTTTCACCGAACGAAATGCTTATTCTCTATATCGACATGACATATGACATATATATAGTGACGTACCTAGGCGACGACGGACTAAACAGTGCAGGAGCGGAGCTGGAGGAGACGACGGAGACAGAATAAAAAAGGACGTTCCAAGGAACCGTCGTGTCACTTCTTATTCTCCTTTACAATAATGTAGTTGACAAACCTCAGGCCAGATCCGAACCTCACCGACCGCTCCTTCTTCGAAGCGGCCGGGCAGTCACACGACCGGCTTCACTCGGTGACTGAGACTTCTATCCAGTCCGAAAACGGCGTCGACGCTTCCTCTGGATTAGGCCCTGGCCCTCTTTTCCGAAGCCCTCTCCACTCTTCGAGACTTATCCGGCTCGTCCACTGCAGCACTCGGCCGCGCCTCAATGTCCTCTGGGCACCCAGTACGATTGGTACCGCTTCTGGAGTTCCATGTTTTTTTTTATGACACCGAACCGTGGGTTCAACTTGTTGGCGCTGCGGAACGGTGTTCCGCCGAGTCTCCCGCCAGAGCGCTCACCGTCGGGGAAGATCATCTCCATGGAGCCGCCCCCGCGTGATACCGGTATGAAGGCTCCCGCTAAACCACTTGGTTGGCCTGGACCGCTGCCCTCCTTGCCACCTTTACACCCTTGGCCAGTGCGCACGACGTTCAGTTCACGACGATGAGATCGCGACGCCAGTCTCCAGATGATGACTTCGTTCTATACATATACGAAAAGATCCGTCTTCTTCATGCCTGCAATATTGTTACGTCTATACCATTCAAGAGGACACGATGGACGACAGAGTGATAGACGACGAAGCTGAAGCAATGGTAGGTGCTTGCCAGAACACTTAAGTCTGTCATCAGCTGCTGTGTTCATCATCATCATCATCAGCCTGATTATACCGACTGCAGGGCGAAGGCCTCTCCCATATCTCTCCACTTAACCCGGTTCTGTGCTAGCTGCATCCACTTGACCCCTGCGAACTTCTTAATCTCATCCGCCCACCTAACTTTCTGCCGCCCCCTGCTACGCTTTCCTTCCCTTGGAATCCAGTTTGTTACCCTCAGCGACCATCGGTTATCCTCTCTTCGCACTACATGTCCTGCCCATGTCCATTTCTTCTTCTTAATTTCCACTAGAATGTCGTTAACTTGAGTTATTTCTCTGACCCACTCTGCACGCTTTCTATCTCTTAATGTTACCCCTACCATTTTTCGTTCCATAGCCCTCTGGGTTGTCCTCAACTTAAGTAGAACTCTCTTGGTTAGCCTCCACGTTTCAGCCCCATAGGTGAGTACAGGCAAGATGCAACTGTTGTATACTTTCCTCTTGAGAGATACCGGTAAGCTGCTAGTCATAATCTGCGAGTGCTTGCCAAATGCGCTCCATCCCAATCTTATTCTTCTTGTTATTTCCTTTTCATGGTCCGGATCTGCGGTTACTACCTGTCCTAAGTAGATATATTCGCCTACTACTTCCAGTATTTCGCTACCTAATGTAAACTCCTGTTCCTTCCCGAGGCTGTTGAACATTACCTTAGTCTTCTGCATATTGATTTTCAAGCCTACCTTTCTACTTTTCCTGTCTAGGTCATCAATCATTATTTGCAGTTCATCTCCCGAGCTGCTTAGCAAGGCAATGTCATCAGCAAATCGCAGATTACTGAGGTATTCTCCATCTAGCCTTATCCCTAACTGCTCCCATTCCAAGTCTCTGAATACTTCCTCTAAACAAGCTGTGAATAGTACTGGGGAGATTGTGTCTCCTTGCCTAACACCTTTCTTTATGGGAATTTTGTTACTTTCTTTATGCAGAACTATGGTTGCTGTGCAGCCACTATATATATCTTCCAGCACTTTCACGTACGGCTAGTCTACCCCCTGATTTCGCAATGCCTGCATCACCGCCGAGGTTTCAACTGAGTCAAATGCTTTTTCGTAATCAATGAATGCTATGTATAAGGGCTGGTTATATTCCGCGCATTTTTCTATCACCTGATTGATGGTATGGATATGATCGATAGTAGAGTACCGTTTCCGAAACCCTGCTTGATAATTTGCTTGATTGCAGTCTAAGGTTGTCCTGATTCTATTAGCGATTACCTTAGTAAATACCTTATACGTAACAGACAGTAAGCTGATTGGTCTGTAATTTTTAAGGTCCTTAGAGTCCCCTTTCTTGTGAATGAGGATAATGTTTGCATTCTTCCATGCTTCCGGTACCGTCGATGACACCAGGCACTGCGTATACAGGGTGGCCAGTTTTTCTAGCACGATATCCCCCCCGTCCTTCAGCAAATCTGTAGTTATCTGATCCTCTCCAGCTGATTTCCCCCTTTTCGTAGTTTCTAGTGCTTTCTTGACCTCGTCCTTCGTCACTGGTGGAACGTCTGACTGTTTTTCCCTGACGCCAATCTCATTACGGTCCTGACTACTTTGGCTACTGTAGAGATCTGTATAGAACTCTTCGGCTACTTTGACTATCTTGTCCATATTAGTGATGACGTTGCCCGCCTTGTCCCTTATCGCGTACATCTGGTTTTTGCCTATGCCCAATTTCTTCTTTACCGCTTTAAGGCTTCCCCCGTTCTTTACAGCATGCTCAATTTTCTCCATGTTATACTTCCTTATATCGGCCACCTTGCGCTTATTGATTAGCTTTGATATCTCGGCCAATTCGATCTGGTCTGTTGGATTGGAAGCTTTCATACTCTGCCGTTTCTTAATCAAATCTTTCGTCTCCTTAGACAGCTTACCGGTATCCTCTCTAACTATCCTACCGCCTACTTCTACCGCGCACTCAGTAATGATATCTCTGAAATTATTGTTCCTTGCCTCTAGGGTAATGTCGCCATCCTCAGTTAGAGCTGAATACCCATTCTGTAGCGAGATCCTGAACTCTTCTGCCCTCCCCCTCACCGCTAATTCGTTGATGGGTTTCTTTCTTACTAATCTATTGCGTTCCTTCTTCAGATTTAGGCTAATTCGGGACCTCACCATCCTGTGGTCACTACATCGAACTTTCCCAATTACCTCTACATCCTGCAGAATGGCGGGGGTTGAACACATTATGAAGTCGATTTCATTTTTAGTCTCTCCGTTAGGACTTTTCCATGTCCATTTTCGGTTCTTCCGTTTGCTGAAGAAGGTATTCATGATTCGTAAGTTATTGCGCTCTGCAAACTCAACTAGTAACTCCCCCCTGCTATTCCTAGAACCAATGCTATAGTCACCTACTGCCTTGCCTCCTGCCTGTTTTTTCCCTACCTTGGCATTGAAGTCGCCCATTAGTACAGTATACTGCGTCTTTACTTTTCGCATTGCCGATTCTACATCTTCATAGAAGCTTTCAACTGCCTGGTCATCATAACTACATGTAGGTGCATAGGCCTGTACAACCTTCAGTTTATACCGCTTATTAAGCCTAATTACGATGCCTGCAACCCTCTCATTAATACTATAGAATTCATCTATATTACCCGCTATATACTTATTGACAAGGAAACCTACTCCTAGTTGTCGCCTCTCTGGTAAACCTCGATAACACAGTACATGCCCATCCTTCAGTACAGTATATGCCTCATTCGGCCTCCTAGCCTCACTAAGCCCTATGACATCCCATTTCATGCCCTCTAGTTCCTCTAACAGCACTGCTAAACTAGCTTCACTAGCTAGGGTTCTAGCATTAAACGTTGCCAGGGTCAGTTTCCAATGGCGGCCTGTCCAGCGGAGCCAGGCTTTCTTAGCACCCCCTGCTGCGTCACAGGTCTGACCGCCGCCGTGGTCAGTTGTTCCGCAGCCGCTGGTGACTGAGGGCCGAGGTTTTATGGAGCTTATCATAGGAGGTTGTGGCCAACTACTGCACCAGGGTGGCCAACTCCTGTTCTGGTGAGGGAGTGCGTTGCCGGAGGTGTTCACCGGCATCAGGTCGCACCCCAAACCTGTATATGCAATTCCATCGACACGCGGATTTTTTTTTTTTTGTCATCCGGTGGAGAATTGCGCGGCACCGGGATTTGAGCCCCGGTCCTCTTGCATGCGAGGCGGATGTTCTACCGCTACGCCACCGCTGCACCTTCCTGCTGCTGTGTTATCATGAACTAACCTTCTGCCACGTATCATCTTGGTGGAGGTGAATCAAGATCCTCGTGCGCACTGAATAGCTAATTTACACTGCCAAAAGCTTGATTTGCGCAGCGGCCGCCACCTACCTGGGACCGCAACGACGTCAAAAACAGCCACGATGACCTCCGAGGCAGCCCCTACCCCCGCAGGAACATCGCTTCAGCCAGTAGTACGCACGAAAATTTGCCACCCTCCCATCTTTAAAGGCGACGACGACCCAGACATTGACGATTGGTTAGATGAGCTTGCGCGCTGCGGCATTAACATCCACTGGGTCGTAACCATCATGCTCGCTAACATCATCTCCTACTTGACGGGAACAGCTCGAACATGGTTCCAAAGTCACGAACAAGAGTTCGTTACCTGGGATATCTGCAAGCAAAAGTTTCAGGACTTGTTCGGGTAGCCCATTGGGCAGGGTCTGGCTGCAAAAACAGAACTTTCTTCTCGTGCCTAATCCTCCACGGAGTCCTAACGTACCTACATTGCTTGCGTTTTGTCGCAAGGTCAACGGCTCCATGCCGGAAAGAGAGAGGGTAGGGCATTTCTTCAAGGGTATTACGAATGATGCATTCAACATTATATTCTGCACGGATTGATCTGCCGTTGACTCGGTGCTGCAACGCGACCGAAGATTCGAGCAGGCTAAACAAAGACGTCTCGTGCATGGCGGCTGCATCTTCCGAACATGGCGGCTGCATCATCCTGCAATGACCTGGCCCCTCTGAACCAACCCTCCCAACCCTTGACCGTGGCTAGGATCATCCGGAGAGCACTCGACGCCCTAACTCCTGTCTCCACTGCCCGACACCGGGGCAATGATACAGGCCTTTGTCCGCCAGAAACGTGCAACCGTTGGCCTCACCCCAAACCCCGTGCACCCCCGCCACTATCGGACCCTGTTCTTAAGAGGCTGCTGCAGCCGCCAGCCCAGCCTTCCCACGTTACTACATTCATCACAATCCAGTAGAGTGGCGCACATCGGCCGCAGGCCAATCTGTTTCATTTGCTGTCCAGGCGGCCACACTTCGCGTTATTGTCATGGCCTTCCCCACCCCTCGCTCCTATTACAACGCTGGGAAGCCCTGCCTCACCTGTGATGGACCTGGACACTTTCCTCCTCAACCGGATAAGCGTCGCACCGAAATCGTCCCAACTGCTCGTCGCTCCAGCCGATCTTCATCTCCCCAAGCTCGTCGATCACTATCAACGGTACTTCGTCGCAGCTCATATCCATCATACGCCGGCACCTACTCGGTGAAACTAGCGAATGCAGCGTCCGGGAGTGCCGCTGCACTACCGACCCGGAATTCCAACTCGGTACTGACCCGCACACCTAGACGCAAACGCATTGATATTTTTTGGATGGAGTCCCAGTTTCTGCACTTATTTACACTGGCGCACACATTTATGTCCTAAGGTCTTCACTCAGCCCACCCCTCAAGAACATCTTAAGGCTCGCTACCTCATCAACTGTTCGTGTTGAGGATGGCAACACAGCAACTGTGATCTGTATGTGTACTGCATGAATAAGCACAGCCGGCCACTACATCCGTGTTATTTACAGTCCTCTCCAGTAGCCCTCAAGACATTATATTAGGCCTAGAAATTTTACTGCACACTCTGCTCTTATTGACTGTTCTGTGCCGGACTTGCTGCTTTGTCCTGACGAAAAAACTCATGAAACTTCAACGCTCCGTCTTCACTCCGCTGCATTTACTCGCCTGCCTACCTGAAGCTGCTGTGTATGCGCTCATATCGCCTTTTCCCTCCATTCCTGATGGCGAGGGCCTTGTTTACCCTTTAACCGACGTGACCTCAGCATAGCATAGCCCTCTCTTACAATATCGTGCATGTAGCGACTAACCACACTTATATTCCGGTCCTGAACCTCAGCTTTATTGTACAAGTTCTTCTTGAGAGCATTTCTCTCGCCGAACTGACCCCACTGTTTGAATTTAATTTGTCTACACATTTATCTGACCCTACTGTTGGAGTACAGACACGACTTGCACCGTCCCCGCCTATGGAGGCCACCATATCAAAAATGGTAACTTCTGACTTCTGTCCTGATCGTGCTCAAGCACTAACGAGCCTTCTGACTTCGGACAGTGATATTTTCTATTTTGGTAACCGACAATTGGGACAAACCTCCCTCGTTACTCATCGCATCGATACTGGAGTCGACAGCCCAACTCATAGAATATCTTACCGAGTCGCCATTTCTGAACGTCGCGTCATACAAGATGAAGTGGGCAGGGTCTGGCAAGAAACAATATAAAGCCTTCGAGAAGTCTCTGGGAGGCACCTGTCATGCTTGTTAAAAAGGTGAATACCTGGAGGTTTGCGTTGATTACCGACACCTGAACAAAGTTACAAAGAAGGGCGTTTACCCATCCTCCAGGTTTGATGATGACCTCGGCTGCTTGCACGGAGCCAGCTATTTTTCTTCGATTGCTCTTCGTTCCGGTTACTGGCAGATCGCGGTCGACGAACGGTACCGAGCGAAGGCCACCTTCGTCATTCCCGATGGCCTGTGCCAATTCAAGGTGATGGCTTTCGACCTGTGTAATGCACACGCTACATTCGAGGGTATGATGGACTCTCTTCTACGCGCTTTCAAATAGCCGACGTGCTTATATTATCTCGATAACGTCACTGTCTTTCCTTCTACCTTCGAGAACCATCTTCACCGCCTTGAAACCATTCTTGGCGTCTTCCGAAGAGCTTGCCTTCAGCTGAATTGAAAGAAGTGTAGCTTCGGCCGACGTGAACTCAAGGTACTGGGACACTTGGTAAACGCCCGCGGCGTTCAACCCAACCCTGATAAAATTTGTTATGGAAGTGCATTTCCTACACCTCGCTGTACCAGTGACGTTCGTAGTTTTTTTACCTTTGCTCGTATTTTCGGCGGTTTGCCCCAACTTTGCAGAGACGGCACGGCCCGTCCACTCACTCTTCCTCTCAAGAACAACGTTCCATTTTGCTGGGGCCAAGAACAATCTCAAGCCTTTTTTTGCATTCAATGCAGCCCTCACCAACCCGCCCGTCCTGACACGCTTCAATACCGCAGCACCAACGGAGGTACGCAACGATGCCAGTGGCACGGCCGCTCGATGGACGCGCACTGGGTGCGGCCAGCTGCGTCGCGCCGCCGTCAATGGGCAAGCGCGTCCTTGGGGAGTTTACAGTTGCGCCCGCTATTTCTGCTGAGGGCGCCACTGTTCGGGGACACGCGCCGCCGGTGTCGCCGGCTCTGAGCGCGCGGTTTGCTTCCTTTCTCGGCGCGTTCGCCTCGCGTCTGCGTGGTAAAGCAAACGTTGAGACTGGATGCGTTTGTTTTTTGAGGCGAAAGCCGTTCTAGGCTCCTGAAGCGCAGATCTATGCGCAGAAGCTGTGCCTGTTATCTGTGTGTCGCATCTGTGCACTGGTGTACCAGTCGCAAAAGCGGACGTGCAAGGAGGGACACTAAAAATAAAAATGATTAATGGAGATAGGTAATCAATAAAAGTTATAAATGGAAATTGATAGAGGTCATGACTTTTGCTAATGACTGATAATGGTTAATAATGACTAAAATGATTTGTAATTACCAGTATATCAAACTACGACATTTAATGACCGCAATCGATTAGAAATGAGTAAAAGTGCTTAGCGATGTGTGGTAATGACTATAATAGCTAGGCATGACTCATTATTACTGTTAATGACTACGAAATGACCAATATATGAAACGACGACATGCAATGACCACTGCTGATTCTAAATGAGTAACCTGCTTAGTTATGTGTAATAAGAGCTACAATGACTACGCAGGCAGTCTCATCATGACTGAGAAAAGACCAATATATCACACGACGACTTGAAATGACGAACTGTGGCAAACGATGAGAGTCAAATGATAGGCGAAGAGTAGGCTTTCGCCGTCCTCCGCTTAAGACACATCTAAGAGACCCTCTAATTTTATCCGCTGAGCTCGCTTCAGGCAAAGACAGCAGCGAGGAGTGGAAGTGCGTCGCTTCCTCTGAAATGAAAGCGGCGCCGAGGCTAAAAAATCCAGATGCTGAACCATAATGCCCTATCAGCTGGCATTGAATTTGCTACAAGGGACAGCAGATTGGACTTGTTGGTGATTAATTATAGGTTAACCATGCAAAAAACGTGACGGGAGCACAGGAGAAAACAGCACAACCGCGCTAGTTGTGTCGTCCTCTTTTCCTGTGTTCCCGTCACGTTGTTTAACCTATTTAGTTATCAGGGAGCTGGCCAGTGAACTAGGATTTTTAACGGTGTGTTGTGAAGCAGATGAATACGATGAAGTAGCACCAGGAGCTTTTCTCACAGGTTATGTTGTGAGAACGTATAAGAAAAAGCTACGAAGGTTTTCTTTTCCATATAAGCATGCAATTTGTCCAACATTTTGCTGCGCTAGTCTGCGTGGCTTTGCAAGTAAAGGAGCCTGTGCATACAACATTTGTTTATACTGTTGAGACTGTTTGAGCCGATGCGATAAAATGAAAAGCCACGTTCCGAGAAAATCCGGCGCCCGCTCTGTTGGTGGAAAGTCGCAAAAAAAATACCTCTCTGGTAAGAGGTACTTAATTTGGTGATATGGCCAGACACCTTTGGCGTAATGAGAACACATGGCATGTTCAATGTGGCAGGAGCTGCCAAACCAGAGTAGTAAATAAGATGTAAGGGTGAAATGGGAATTATTGAAAGCAATACCCTTAGATCCCAAGTCAGGCACACTATACTCCTATAGGGCACGTTCGTACGGCTTCGGTAAACAGGGGCTTTATATAGCTATATGTAAGGTGCTATTTCATATAAAGCGGTGGCTCAAGGCTGCATTCAAATGATATGCGACAGAGGCAGTAATACGGGATACGGTGAATAAGCATGTAGCAAAGTGCGGGCACTATAGCGATGCTCCTCAAGGAGACTTAAGAACCCCAAGTTTTGTTTATCACTACCAGGTTGTTGCTTAATTTATGCGATATTTAGTAATGGTTTTGAGGCGACATGTCAGTCGAGCAAGAGCCTGTTGCAGGAAATGTGAGTCAACTGGACCGATTACAAGTTAATAAAAATCAAGGACAATGGAGGCTTGATGTATCCCGCAAAGGATGTATTCAAGCTTTGTTAGCTTACGAGCACCTTCATTAACAGGATGATGAAGCCTCAAAAGGTCCGGCGAAGTAGCAAGCTGTGTAAACGTTTGGTTTAATCATTGTTTTCTCACAGTGTACAGTGCCTGCAGCTAATCTGTAAAAACAATGATCGTGCCAATTCTAAGGCGCTATGCAAGATATCGTTAAGTTGCTGCCCCCACTGATAGCGAGCTGGGCTGGAAATGTCAACAGTGGAGCGATGTTTATGGCTATGGGATAAACTTTTCACAAAAAAAGGTTTTCCGCCTGCAATTGGTAATTTTCATCTTTTTTTGTGTGGCCATTAAATAAGCGTACTCGGCTGCTCGCTGAATCTCGGCGGCAGTTCCACTTCAACGCGTGAAGATTCTTGTGATCAAAGCTAAGAGTTTCACAACAGCAACACTCGATGCGCGTTCTTCCATTGAAAATTAAGACGCAGCAAAATTGTATGGGTTTCGGCGCATATACGTAGCACCTTAAAGCAGACCGGCTCTATCAAGCGCGCTTACTTTGTCCGGTCATGAAAAATGCGGGAAACCATGACGGATAGCGTTCTGGCGTACAAGGTTTAAGGTCTCCAACTGAGTCGAAGGTCCCAGGTTATCATCTAGATTTAACTTAATAAACGTCTGCATATTTCCACCGTAAAATTAGTCACAGTGAGACAGAAAGGTTGGTTGCATGTCGCATTTTCACAGAGGTTGCTCACAGTAGGACATTTTTTTATTGGATAGCGCTGGCAGCTTAGAACAGGTTGATATCAATTTCTGTATAAAAGCTGCATGCAGGAATGAGTAAATGGTATGAAAACAACACACGGAATTCGCGACCTAGGTAATTAAGTGGTTATGCATTAGGCTACCATGGCAGCTGAACAGCCTCGAATCGTTCACAGCCGGGTCACATTTTATTGTGACGAACAACTGGATCCGAATGCAACATCACGGTAATGCGAGCTCTCCAATCGAGTGGCCTTGAACCACCGTCACTATATGTTTTTCGAGGTACACTCCGGTATACACCCTTGCCGAGCATGCGCTAAGTGCTGACATAGTCACACTAGACATGACAGTATATAATAATTCTTGCTGCCAAATTGTGTGAAGTGGAGCTGTTATATTCCTAAAATAAAAGGCTTCTACCACGCCGACGCCTCCCTCGAAGCGCAGCCAGGCGCAGCTCTCCGCCCGCGGCTGTCCCCGAACGGGGCGCCGCGGCGGTGGCGACTGGAAGTAGGCGCCTCCTGCCGGTTTCGGGCGACGTAGCAGGCCGCACCTAGTGCTCTTCCATCGAACGGCCGTGCCAGTGGTAACGGTATTGGTTCCATGGTCGCCCAACAGAAGACGGGCCGCACTCGCGTCATTGTGTATGTCTGTTGCCTCCTTTCAGCGGCTGAGCAGAATTATCCGATCTGAAAACGTGAGTGCTTAGCCCTCATATGGGCCAATAAAAAGTTTAGCCCTTACTTGTTTAGTCGCCCTGTATTCATCATCATCGACCACCACGCCTCATGTTAGCTTTCTACGCTGTAGACCCCTACTGGCCATCTCAGGAGTCGGGAGCTGCGTCTTCCGGAACACTCTTTCTCTGTCGCCCGCAAGTCCGGTCGGCTGCACACTGATGCCGATAGCCTGTCCGGCAACCCGGTAGAGCCTCCGCCTGAAAGCGCGTGTGACGATTACACCCGTGTATTGTCCATCTCTGACCTTTTAAACATATGTTATGAGCAGCGCAATTAGACTCAAGCTTTGCGGCATAATCAACTACCTCAGCCCTGATCACTCTGACGTTACACTTGCTTTTTTGTGCTCCACGACGGCACTTTATATCAGCGGAATATGCCAAAAGATGGCGCTGAGCTTCTGTTTGTAGTCCCCGACCACCTACCTGCTCGATACCGTTCTTCAGCAGCTCCGCGACGCGTCCACTGCGGGTCATCTTGGTGTATCTCGTACGTACGACAGCGTTTACAGACGCTTCTTTTGGCCAGGCCTCTGCCGCTCTGTTCGTCGTTGCGTGGCTCCTTGTGACAGGTATCAGCGGCGGCAGATGCCCTCGGTTGTGCCTTCTGGATCCTTAGAGCCTATCGACATCCTAATGAACCAACCCATTTTCCTGAATTGGATTTGATCTCCTTGGGCCTTTCCTTCTGTCTGCTTCGGGGAATATACTGCGGTGGCAACGGACTATACTAAGCGCTACGCCGTACACGAGCGATACCCACCAGCTATGCAACTGACGTAGCTGCGTGTCTCCTCCGCGACGTTATCCTGCTCCACGGTGCTCCACGATAGCTGCTCACTGACCGTGGCAGTTGTTTTCTTGCTCGAGCAGTCGAATAATTTCTTCGATACTGCTTCATTAAGCACTACTTCGCCACCGCTTACCATTCACAAACGAACGGCCCCACCGAACACCTCAATTGAACACTAACGGACATGCTGTCAATGTATATGTATCGGCTTATCACCTTGACTGGGATATTACTTTACCGTTTGTAACCTTTGCGCATAATTCTTCAAGTCATGATACAATGGACTAATTGCTGTTCTATCTTCTGTTCGGCCGTTACCCTTCTCTTCCGTTTGACAGCGTACTGCCTCCCGGCACTAATGCAAGCTCCTATGTTCGTGACGCCATATCGTGAGCGGACGCCGCCCGTAGTATTGCTCGCCGCGGACTGGCTTTCTCCCAAAACTCCCAAAAACGCGCCATGATTCTTGTTATTAGGATGTACAATACTATTCGGGTTCTTTCGTCTTGATCTGGAGTCCTGCTCGTAGAGTTGGGCTCTGTGAGGAGCTCTTGACGCGCTACACAGGCCTCTACCATGTTTTATGGCCAGCCACTTCCGTTACACACCAGATCACCCCTGAGCAACCACACTACAGTTCTATATGTCACGTACCGTAATCGTTTATGTCGCTCGCATAAAGCCGTTCCACTACAGCGGTAGTTTCCCGACTTAGTATGCACGGGAACTGTGCTTTTCGTGACGAGGTAACGTTACGTATATGCCATTGAAGAGGACCACGATGAACAACAGAGAAACGATGATGCTGAATCAACGATTGGTGCTTGCCAGAACACTTATGTCTGCGATCAGCTGATGTGTTGTCCTGAACTAACCTTCTGCCGCGTATCAATATCGAATGGCCCGCGTCCCCTGCTGAGCTATACATGGTGGATGGACTTCACTATACCACCCACGCTTTCATTATGACCACGCAGGGCTCTAACAGCCTGTCCATCTTGGTTCATCGGGCGGCAGCTTTGCATGACACCGCCAGCCGTCGCGAGGTTCTTGCTGCCGCCAGGACATCCGCAGCACCTCAGCATGCTCACGTCAGCACATGCATAGATTTCTAGAATCATCCCCTTCCTTTCCTGCCAGTGCATATCTGCGTCATCGGGAACTTGATCGCACTGGTTGACACCGCTCAGCAGACGGCATTGCTCCAATGTCATGCACCGGTCCCTCTGTGTAAATGGACCTCGTCTCCACTGCAAAGGCTTTGCAAAAAGCGCCGCTCCCGTTGGTACAGTTGATCTCTGCCTCCACACTGAGGCTGACAGCAAGGTGCTGGTGGGCGTGCCAGTGTTTGCGGACTTTCCTGCGGAACTCATCTTGGGTGTGAACTACCTCATGTCCGAGGTCGTGGCTCTATCCATTCACAATGATGTCGTGCAGCTCCGCTCGTGCCTTACCACCCCTAGCTCGTCCGTGAACAAGCATCTTAAAGGTGAGGCTAACCGCATGTAACGCCAACAGGACGCGGTGCAGCACCCAAAGAAAGCTTTTGTTTTCCGAGAGCGGACGAGTGAAACAGCGAAGTGGTTTAACATGATCGGCAGCTATGGCTTCATTAACCGCACCGACACTGGCGAGGACATTTTTGTCCACCGCACCGCACTACAGCACTCCCGCAAACTTCGGCGCATCCGAAAACGGCAGGAAGTTGGTAAGAACTGATTCCAAGAGTAAAAGGCCTCACAGCTGCCAATGTATGTGCGCTTGACATGCACAGAAGCGCCGCGTGTTCATCGGGAAGGAACGAGCCCATACCTACCAGCATACGTAAGGACGCTGTGCACGGCACGGTGCTTCCGGTAGAATTGGTGGCAGCAGCAACAACTATTGCGGTGCAGCTTCGTCCATTTCCGTAACCACTGTGGATGCCTTACGACGGCAGTTCCAGGTCAGGGTGAACCATTGGAAAACGCTAAAGAATAACTAACCAGCAGCATGTAACTGGCATTGGAGAAACTTTCAGAAGCATGCCTACTCTCAGCAAGGTCTTGGCGAACGCCCAAGTTACCACTACCCAAAGGATCCTGCCCAAAGAACAACGAGTAATGCTCCACCCACTGAACCAGGCAATATGCAAAGACTTCACGCACAATAGCTTCGTCAGTCCATGGCTTCGCAATGTCGGCGTCGTCATCAGCAAAACGAAATCGTCCCAGGCAACGTCAGGTCCGGCCAGCTGCGTGTCAACGACGCTTTGCCAGAAGTCCTCGTGCGACCGGCCTTCCGGTGGGTGATCTAT
The DNA here is from genome assembly GCA_023969395.1 of Amblyomma maculatum. Taxonomy (NCBI): domain Eukaryota; kingdom Metazoa; phylum Arthropoda; class Arachnida; order Ixodida; family Ixodidae; genus Amblyomma; species Amblyomma maculatum. The sequence continues at coordinate 89,232 of JAJIZL010031068.1, forward strand.
GGCGTCTTCGGTGCCTGGGCCCATAAACCCCACCTTGCGGAAGCAGTTTGCTATGCACTCCGCGGTAAGTTCCATCCACGCCGCTTTAAACATCTCCACGGCGGCAAGCAAGCAGATGCGAACTTGCATGGCAGCATCAATAGCGAGCAACAATCGTTGGATGACGCACCGCCAGTAGCACACCTTGAACGCATGAATGATGCCCATATCCAGCGGCTGAATTTTGCAGGTTGCATTGGAAAGCAAGAAGAGCACTGTCACCACTCTCAATGAAGGCTGCACATGGTGCGCCGCACAGTCATCCAGCACGAGCAGGACCTTCCTGTTTTTTCGTACCATGTCGCGGTCGAACTCGACAAGCCACTCGGCAAATTAGTCACGACTCATCCAGGCTTTTGTATTGTTCCTGTAGCGTACGGGTACGTAGCTTTCAAAGTATCGCGGCTTACGTGACTTGCCAATGACAAGAGGCAGCCGCCGGTCACTGCCGTCCATATTGACACACACAAGAACAGTTATGCGCAACTCGCTGTTCTTCCCTCCTGCGCGCGTGCGTTTTAGATGGCAACATCTGATAAAACAACGCAGTCTCGTCGGCATTGTAAACATCCCGTGGAGCATAGCTCGTGGTTGTTGGGAGGTTGTCGGAAAGCCACGCATCGACGTCCTCGTTGTTTACAGACGCGGCCTCGCCGACGACCGCATTGAAAGCAATTCCGTGGCGAGCCTTAAACCGGTGGAGTCATCCATTGCCTGGGCTGAAATCGGGAAAGACCAAAAGGAAGGCGAAGTCTGTAGCCTTGGAGAGCATCAGCGGTTCACTGATCGGAACGTTGCGAGACCGGGCGTCAGCGAACCACTTCAGCAGTGCGTCCTCAACGTCCGCGTAGGACGCCTTCCGAAGGCGCTTTCTAGTCGTCGGGTCGGCATTCACGGTAGCACCAAGAATCTTTTCCTTGCCCTTAGCAATGGTTGAAATGGTCGATTTCGACAGTCCGTACTTCTTGACCAGTTCGCAGTTTTTTGCACCTTGAACAAGTTCATTAACAATGACCATCTTCGTTGCGATGTCGGCAGCTTTCCTTTTAGCAGCTGAAGAGGTCGGCGTACATTCCTCCATCGCACCAGGCGCAAGTCAAGTCCTTGGGCTCGCGCGTTGAGGCAGCCTTCATCTCCCCGATCTGGGAAAGGCACGGATGCGGCAACGATGTCAACGCAGTGCCATCGCACAGAAAGAGTACACGGCGCAATGCCCTCAGCGCGGGGTGGCAACTGAGAAACAAATGAAGAACCGGTTTGATCTAGTAGAGCAGGCGCCTGACTTTCCGGATTGGCTGACGCAGATCACGTGGATGCATTACAGCGACAAGGGCGGCGCCACTTTCTCTTTCGTCACCGCGAGATACTGCGCCTTTCCCGGTGGAGACAGGATCGTGGAGCGAGCGGACGCATCTCACATGAGCTCCGTGATTTCACAGCAAAATTTCGTATTTCTTGCCACTTGCGTTCACCAACTTTGCCCTGGACGTTTGTCTATCGCTCCGGAACCGGTGTGCTGATTTCCAGACCAAGGCAAGCAGTTTGATGATTTTTCGACCAAATATTTTTGGCCGCAACAGCTGCGACAGCTAAGCCTATCGCTGCCTCACGACATCGGCGCGTTCGCGCGCAGCGGCGGTGGCGACGTCGCGTCCCGCCAAGCCCAACACCGCCTTGACTATGCCTTACACTGTGGAAGGCACCGACATTACCGCCGCGGAGTTATCCGATGGCTCATGGACGGCATTCGAGATGCAACGCCGGTACCGAAGACCATCTCCGCCCAAGAAACAACCTGCCGAGGCCCAGACGCCAGCCACGACATCGACTGTACCGAATCCGCGGACACGCGGACGCCCTCCACCTTTGACCAAAAAGCGTCCTCTGCCCCGCCTGCCCTCGGAACACCTCAAGATCGTCCTCCGTCCACAGGGCACGCTGAACCTTCACACCGTAGGCCCCGCACGACTTGCACTTGCTATCTACGCAGCCGCCAACGTCGACCACCGTCTAGCGGTTACTGCCGACCAAGTCCGCATACACCCCACTAACAATACCATCACAGTGAGCACGCCTGACAATGCCCGTGCAGTGTCTTACGCCAAGGTCGGCACCATCACCATCGACAAGACAGTAGTCCCGGTTGCCGCCTACGCCCCAGCCCCGGACAATTCCGTACGGGGGATTTTGTACCGAGCCTACAGTTACGAAAACGATGCCGAGATCCTGGCTGAGCTCCGCGCTCGAAATCCCGATCTCCCCATCGTTGCTGCGCGTCGTATGGGCAAGACGCAGCACTTCGTCGTTACGTTCGCCAACACCGAGCTGCCCCGATACGTGCCGTACTTGGGGTTTACTTTCGAAGTCTTCCCTTTGAAGCCTCGTCCGGAGGCGTGCTTCAACTGTCGCAAGCTGGGTCACCGAGCGGACGTGTGCCCCCAACCAGGAATACCTACATGCCGCCGCTGCGGCGTCGCTCACGACTCCCCACCAGCCGGCCAACCACCTACCTGCCAAGCCATGTGCATCGTATGCAAAGGCTCACATCCAACAGGCAGCAGAAGCTGCAAATACCGCTTCGTGTCTAGCCACAGGCGCAAATCTTCACAGTCCCCCACGGACACTGCCACTGACCCAGACAGTTCGCCAAGCGGCCGCCAGTCCCGTCCCCGAGAACGCGGCCACCAACAACCACCTCCAAGGGATGAATCCTTCCCGCCACTGCAAAGCAGCAGTCCCCCAACTGACCTCGCCACAAGTCCACCACTTCAGCTGCAGGAACCAAGAGATGACTCTTTTCCCCCTCTACGTGGACGCAGTGGGAGCAGAGATAGGAGCAGGTCATCGTCCCAGAGACGCAGCTCGCGGATCAACTCCAACTCCGGAGAAGAAGGAAGACCTGCCAAACATTTGGCATGGAAGACTCCACTTACAGACAAGCAACGCCGAGCACCCGACCCACAGGTAAGGGAGCTGGCAGAGTTAGTCCGACAACTGCAACAACAGTTAGCTCAGTCTAACGCAAAAATCAAACAGCTAGAAACTGCAAATGCGCAATCAAAAAATGAACAGTCGTCTGTGGCTTGCGCTCGCCTTGAAGTCAGCCGCAATGAGGACATGGAAGTAGATCAAAACCGCCGTAACAAACGAAAGGCACCTTCGGTACCTCGGCCAGATACAGATGACTTAGAGAGTAATTATGAAGAGAGATTTGCAAAAATAGACCAAAGACTAGCCAAGGTGGAGGAAACTATCCAGAAATTAATACCACAGCTTAACAAAGTAACTGACACAATGGAAAAGTTTCCCACTACTTTCGAAACTGTCCTAGCTAAACTCGACACGCTTACAACCAGGGTTAACGCACTAGCATCCCCTAGCAATCTGATATCTCCAACGCCAAATGCAGGCTCTTTGCCTCCCGCCAACACAGCATTCTCACGCCCAGCTGACGGTGCTTCGGCGCGTCCGTCCCCCAGCAGCATTCTCCGACCCAGCGTATTGCAACCCGCGCGAGCGGAACCTTACCCGATACGCGATGGCTAGTACACCTGTTATAGTGTGGCAATGGAACTGCAGGGGATTCCGAGCCAAGCGCAAGGCTCTGGAATATGCAGTTTTGGCCCAAACAAACAGGCCGGTAGTCATAGCACTTCAAGAGACGAATACAGAAGTAAAGCTTGCAGGGTATACAGCATACAATGAGAAAGTGTCGGCTGAGTGCCGGCCGATCACAGCTACACTTGTACACCGTAATCTAACTGCAAACCAATTAGATTTGGAAATACCGGAGGTCTCTCATACATTTATACAAATCCTGCCGAACAAACGAACAGAATCTCCCCTTTACATTCTAAACGTATATAGTCCACCTAAAGACAACAGCACGAAAATAGCCACACTCTTCCGTAAGGCGCATGTAGCCGCTCATAATGGAATGTTGCTGACTGTTGGAGACTTTAACGCACCCCATGCAGAATGGGGCTACTCAGTTAACAGTAGAAAGGGAACTAAATTATGGGAGACAGCCCAGGCGCTAGGGCATACCTTACTCGTCGACCCTGATAAACCTACGCGCATTGGTAACAGTGTAACCAGGGATACGTGCCCTGACCTTACCTTTGCCAGAAATATCCCCGATGCGAGATGGGAAAACCTAAATACAAACATAGGAAGCGACCACTATGTACTATGTACCACTTTCCGAGCTACGCATTGCAAAATGCGTCGCCAGGAAGTGAAGCACACGAACTGGGACGCCTTTAGATATGTCCGCTCGCAAAGGCTAGCGGAAAGTATAGTAGATTTAAGACAATGGACGGAGCGTCTGTTGCAAGACGCCGCAAACACTTCAAAAACTGTTGCCCTTGAGGACAGCAGCCCCAGTCCGGACGCTAAGCTAGTGCACATGATTGAAGCACAAGGAAGTATCCATGCTCGATGGCGTAAAAATAAGCATAACCGACGTTTAAAAATTCGGCTAACCCGGCTTGAAAAGGAAATCGAGGCTTACTCGTGGGAACTTAGCCGAGAACAGTGGCATCAGACTTGCGACCGCCTTAATGGGCAACTGGGCAACAAGAACACGTGGTTTTTACTTAGACATTTACTGGACCCTACGAGAACTAAGGCAGATTCCCACGAGAACCTACATAGGATCTCCCAATCTTTCCAAGGCACCGACGAAGAGCTCATGACCACTTTAAAAGATAAATACATTAACACCTCCCAGGATATACCCACGCCAGATGGGTACTCAGGATTGGATAATCCTCGCATGGATAGCGTCTTTACCGTAGCAGAGATTAGGGCTGCTCTTAACAAAATTAACACCACCTCGGCACCGGGGGAAGATTGCATCACCAATAAGATGTTGCGCAATTTAGAAGACCAGTCAGTAGAGGCTCTTACGGACCTCTTCAACAGGTACTGGACAGAGGGCAGCGTCCCTGAGGAATGGAAGCACGCTAAAATTATTTTCATACCTAAACCGGGCAAAAGACTCGAGATGGGGAACCTCCGCCCAATCTCGCTAACGTCATGTCTCGGGAAGGTAATGGAACACGTTGTCTTAAACAGGCTCCTTATGCACACCGATGCGGAAGGCACGTTTCCCCCGTCCATGATTGGGTTTCGAGCAGGTCTTTCAACTCAGGACATTATGTGGCAAATTCAACAAGACATTCTAGATACAAATCGCATAAGAGCCACGCGAACCATCCTGGGACTCGATGTGAGTAAGGCCTTCGACAATGTGTCACACGCTTCCATCCTCAATCACCTCTCACAGTTACACGTAGGCAAACGGACATACGACTACATCGCTGCCTTTCTGAATGCGCGTACGGCTACGCTCCATTTCGTTGACAAAGTTAGCGACAAAATTACACTAGGGACGAGAGGAACACCGCAAGGCGCCGTACTTTCACCTTTTCTCTTCAACATCGTTATGAGCGGCCTCCCGCGTCTGTTAGATGATATCCCACACATACATCATTCCATATACGCCGACGACATCACCATATGGACCAATTCTGGCTCCGATGGAGATATTACAGATTCATTACAACGAGCTATCGACACGGTAAAGTCTTATGTGCAGGAAAACGGCCTTACCTGTTCACCGGCTAAATCAGAACTATTAGTTATAAGGAACAAACAAGCTTCACAGGTAAAGCCAGATTCTCGAGAACCTATCCAGTTACACATTGACAACCATCCGATACCCCCGGTAGCCACGATCAGAGTTCTCGGAATGTTGATTCAGAATAATACGCAGAACACAGAAGCTATACGCCGGCTACGCGTCACGGCGCACCAGATAGGTGGGCTGGTGAGACGCATTTCACACGTCGCAGGGGTATGAGAGAAGCCGACCTGTGCAGGATTATCCAAGCCTTTATGATAAGCAGAATCATGTACGCTTGCCCGTACTATCATCTGCGTCGTAGGGACGAACATGCACTTAATAGCATAATTAGAACAGCATACAAAGCGGCCCTTAGCTTACCAGTATACGCTAACTCAGATCGACTACTTTAGTTAGGAATTTTTAACACACTATCTGAACTAATTGAAGCCCATAAGACAGCACAAGTGACCCGCCTGTCACGCAGCCTTGCGGGACGCGTAATTCTCGACAAGCTCCACATCCACCCCACTGAGGAGGTGTGCGCCACATCCCATTTATCGGCTGACATAACTAGTAGACTAGTTGTTAAACCAATAGCCAAAAACATGCTACCAGGTAGACATGATGCCCGCAGGAAGACAAGGGCACAGACCCTTGAGAAACAGTACGAGGACGATCCACAAGCAGTGTACGTGGATGCAGCTCAGCACATCAAAAACGGAGCATACGTGGCATGTATGGCCACTCCAAAGTCAACCTTCATTAACGCTATAACATTTCATGCTAGCTCCATATGCGAGGCAGAGGAAGTAGCTATCGCACTGGCCATCGCGGATCCCCACACCAAAACTATTCTAAGCGACTCAAAAAGCGCCGTTCAAAATTTCGCCAAAAATTCTGTAAGCGCACTCGCGGCGCGAATTCTGCGCAACCGATCTCTCAATCACAACATCAATCTCGTATGGGTTCCGGCTCACGCGGGTAACTCCGGAAACGAAGGGGTCGACCGTCTAGCCCGAGGCTTAACCAACCGGGAGACGGGAGATCTATCGGGAACGGACGCGCCTGTGGAGGCACCGCGCACATACGCGGAGGTAACAAACTTTTATCGCGAGCTAAGATGCACGTACCCCGCCCCTCACCCCGACCTCGACCGGGCGCAAGCCACGACACTCAGACGCCTACAAACAAAGGCCATTCTTAGCCCCTACCGACTATCGTTAATTACAAACGGAGAATTCAACCCTGCATGCCGGCACTGCGGTGACGGGACGCAGGCCACTCAAGACCATATACTGTGGGAATGCGCCAGCAATCCCCCTCCAAAGACACTCTTGCCAGCTCCCTCAGCGGAGGAATGGGACAAGCTGTTGGCCAGCCCAAGGAAAACTACGCAACTGGCCCTCGTCACGCGAGCTCAAAAGGTCGCTCCCGACTGGAGGCCACCCTATTTTCGCCCCAGCCCGAAATAATTCCTTTCATTTCGTGGCAATAAAAGTTGTTACCACCACCTTTCGTCACCGCCCGCAAGCGTTTTTTCGTTTTCATTTTTCAACGTGCGCCTTTTCTTTTTGTACTTTATTTTACAAAAGGGAGCGCCGGGGGACGCTTTGTGCGCTCTGTGTTTGCGTCGTGTCAGAGGAACCCAAAGTGCGCTAAATTCGCCTTCCGCGGGTTCGCAGTCGAGCGAAACCGTGCCAAACACCGCCGGCTCGGTCAACTACGGGGTCCCGACAGCTTCGCGTTCGCTCTAACCGAGTGTTGAGGCCACAACAGTTCTTTCTGTGTGAGACACTGTGCCATTTCCCCAATATATATTTTGACGGTAGCACCGTTCTCGTTCGTACTAAGGGAGCGTTCGTTATATCTGCGGCTGTTATAAGTGGGCTGGACTGTATCATACCTCCGCAGTAGGACAGCCCGAAAAAAAAAAAACGCCATGTGCAAGAGATGCGACGGCAGCGATGTGGATGTGCTACTTTGAAGGACCGCAGTCGTAGCCGAGTGTGATGTACCTAGGCGGCGACCAAGTGAAGAGTGCAGGAGCGCAGCAGAAGACGATGAAGAGAGAATAGAGATGGGCGTGCTGAAAAAGGTCATGTCCCTGCTGGTTCTCTTTTACAATGTGTATTTATTTATGTATCTGTGTGTGTGTGTCATGACATGACATTACAGGAAGCATAGAGGCACTTTGATAGCCATCAAGCATCATTGAAATCTGCTATCGAGACAGTTTCACCACTCTAGATTGTCTGGACAGCCTGTACTTGGTCTAAACAAAAGATGCTAAAAGGTGCCGATTATCTAATGCCTGAGTACTCTCACCGCTTTGCGGCGAGGGTGACAAGTGACGAAGACGCCACTTTTATGTCGACGCCCCTGACGCAGAAGCCTTCGATGATCATGCGCCCAGATGGCAAAATGACACTGCCGCCCAGCCAAATCACAACCGCGTGCGCCAGACACGACTTTGGTGCATGACGAAGCCGAGATCGAAAGAGGCCAACATGCAATACGACTACACAAACATACGATCTCTAAGTTGCTGTCGACGGTCGCTTGGTTACCGCCTTGGTAGACACAGGAGCCGACTACTCAGTCATCATTGGACCACTTGCAGCCTAGCTCAAGGAGGCAACGACCGCCGGAGACAGCCCGCTGATTCGCACAGCCGCTGGTAACCACATTAATTCATTAGAGTGATGCACTGCAAGTGACCATAAATGGACGTCATTACCCTGCGAGCCTCGTGGTCCTAGAGCTCAGTTAGGAGGACGTGACTTTGTTCAGGTACATTCTGAATGAACATAAGGCGATCATCGACCTTCGCTCGAAGCTGACCCAGCTCTCTATGTATAAAGTTATGCCTTGTGTGGCATTTTCGGTAGATTATGATGCGCTAAACGTCCTCGAAGAAATGTTGAGCATACCGGCCCGGTCAAGCATTGTCGTCTCCGAAGCTACCTAGGAAATCAAAAGCACTGAAAATGTCATCGAAAGAAACGCTAGTTTCTCCTGGAGTTGGGACCAGGAATTACAAGTGGCGCAGAACAGTTCCGACATGGACAAGCTCATGCGCGAAGAATACAGCATCTAAAGCGACGACGATCCCTTTCTGGAAGACCTAGCGGACATCAGAGATGTCTTCGCCCTCCCCAGGCAAACCGCTCACGACGTACCGAACCATGTCTGGCAGCCTCCGTTCCCATCAACCCAGCAATACCTAGGCATAGACAAGCCTGAATTCACATTCTTGAAAGCTACAGCGAGTGAGTTTCGAATCTGCGACAATGTTGGCCAAACGCCGTATTATCGCGGGCTAACATGTCAAACCTATTCGTCAGTCCCCACCGCGCATCTGTGCGAGAGGGCCAGCCCTTAGGAGATGAAGTTGAAGGAATACTTCGCAATGACGTGATCCAGCCATTAAGAGCTCCTGCGCGGCACCATTATTGTTAATGAAGAAAACGGAATAATTCGCTTCTCTGTTGATTACCACCGCTTGAACAACGTCGCGAAAGATTGCTAGCCGCTACCTCGCGTTGGCAACACTATAGACCGTGTCTGCAGCAGTATGTATTCTCGTCCATTTTCTTAAAGAGCGAGTTTTAGCAAATTTAGGTCGTCAAAAGATACCGCGAGAAGACGTCGTTCTTCACACCCGACGACCTCCACGCGTTCAAGATAATGCCATTCGAACTCTCCTTCCCTCTCGCCGCATTTTCCTGAGCAACGGATCCGGTATCGGCTGGCCAAAAGCGGAAGATTTGTCTGGTATACTTACACGACGTCATTGCCTTCTCTTCGAAATTTGACGGCCACCTGAAAAGGATTCGGACAGCACTTGACATAGTCAATGCTGAAAGAAGAGAAGCGTCAATTCGCCTACGACGTGTCACTTCGCTTGTTTCTGGGGCATACGAAAAAAAAAAGAAAGGAGTTCATACAGACACGCAGAAAACCATTGCGATCGCACACTTTCCAGTGCCTACCAACACAACACCTGTGCGACGATTACTTGGGCTATGTGCTTTCTACCGCCGCTTTCTCAGGAACTTTTCGCGCATCGCTGAACAAGTTATACAGGTTACGTACCTTTTAATAGAACGCACCGCAATCAGAAGCCTTCAACGAACTTGAACGCCGTTTACAGCCCCCTCCTTGCCTAGGTCACTTTGAGGAAAGCGTTGAGACTGAAATGCATACCGACGCAAGAAACGTATCGCGTACGAAAGCAAGTCCCTCTCAAAAAAGCCTAAGCCTATTACTCAACGGCAGAGGAGGCGCACGTAGCGATCATGTGGGCCATTTTAAGATTCCGACCATGCCTATAGGGTCGAGCTATCGACGTAGTAAGCAATCACCATGAGCTCTTGTCTAACAAGTATGAAATCCTCTCCTGCCGCCTTGCCTGCTGCCGCCTTTGGCTTCAAGAATTTGACATTTCTGTAGCCTATAAGTCTAGCCGCAACCATTCCTACGCACACTGCTTATCCCGAGCCCTCTTCAAGAACATTGCATGTAATTGAGTTTCATAGTTTATTTGATAGTTCTGAGCTTATTTTGTATTCAGCGCCACTAAGATTACAGGTATCGCATAGTTCAATAACCATCAGTCAGGAGCCCTGTGGTCCCTAGCGCAAGCTTGGCCAGCGATTTTGTGACTGAAATCAAAAGTGTAGAGTTCATTGCAGTGCTTTGCCATGGCCGGCAACTCGTTAGTTGCCTACGTCCTTGGCTTTTACCACCTCTACGTGCTGATTGTAATGTCATACATTATATTATGTATATTCTCGCTCTTTGCTTGCGATTTGCTAAACAGGTGGTAATTTTGTCCGTTGGTTTTCTACAAAGCGTTTCAAACAGACGGCGGCGTTTTCTAGAACAATTCAAACGGTATGAACTTTGGCTACCGCATTTGTCTCTTGAAATGCACAAAAAGTAGTGTACCCTCATTAATCAAGCAAGAACCTTTCTGTCTTTCTCCTGACTTTTCAAGCTCATTTCGGTCATCAGCGACCTTTGTCGTGCAAAGGAGGGGCATTTTAAACAACTTATCTTCGCCAGTATCATTTTACATCCAGAACGACGAAGCCGATCTAGCTAACCGTACTTTCGAGCTCGCCGCATACTGACGTATTGAGGTAAGTAACATCTTTGAAACCCATGACTGTGTTTGACGACGTCTTAGTGAATATTTATTTCGATACGCATAGAAATGATAGAGCAATATTACTCGGTCCATACACTCATTATTTAGAAACTTAAAAAGCTATGCTCTATAAATAAAACGAAAATCGTGACATTATCTCAGTATTTCTTTTCACGTATTGCCTTTTTACCGCCCATTCAGATCACCTCTAAGATCTTTACTGACAATGCGTTCATGCTAAAGTATTTTACTTGCCGATTTAAGACATATGCACTGCAGGTATTCATTGTGACGTTGCATGCAAACAAAGTAAATATTGAAAGGCTTTTGAAACATTTTACACTAAACGACCGGCCGCGAAAAGTGTATCGAGCCACGTTAAACAGGTTTTATTATAGTATAGTACATAGCCAGAAAATTAGACCAGATAGGAGCAAAAATTATAGACTGGAACATACCGCAATGCTAGGCACGAAAAACACAGAGCAGAAGAACCATATTTCGCTTTGATATATCAGTGGCATCGACGAAAGTTTGTTGATACAAACGTATTGTAATCCCTACAGTGAGTGCGGGTCTGCGTATAGGGTAGGAAACGATGGAAGACAACACCTTCTAAGGCTGACATTGTACTGTGGAGAACGCCATTTAACTGCTGCATATTCATTACAGCCACTCTAAAATACTGTAGAATGTTTTTTTTTTCTTCTCCCACATTTTGAAACCTGCCACTGTACTGCAAAACGAAGAGGCGTCCGTGTGCTGTGCGATGTCAGCGCACGTTAAAGATCCCCAGGTGGTCAAAATTACTCCGTAGCCCTCCACTACGGCTCCTCTTTCTCTCTTTCCACTTTCGTTCCCACCTTCCTCCCTTCCCTTACGGCGCGGTTCGGGTGTCCACAGAGCTAGTGTGACAGTTACTGCGCCTTTCCCTTCCTGTGAACCAATTTAACCAATTTAACAATTTATTTAACTGTACTGCAGTTAGGGCGCTCGACTGCTGCACCCAATTGGATGCAGGATCGAATCCCTGCAGCGGCGGCCGCTTGAGAAAAGCAAGGTGCTCGTGCGCACTAGCAGTGCATGTTAAATAACTTCATGTGGTAGAAGTTGTAGAAATTACTACGTAGTTCATATAGTATGAGGCCCTTTGGATAGTTAAACCCTATAACCATATTTTGAGATTAGAATTTGAAGTTTAGATCACTGCGTGTACAAACTTAGGTAGCACTGTACACTTTAATTCAAGTCCGTCAATAGCCTCTGCCATCTACGTAAAAATCGGGGACAAGTTCAGATGCCTCTAAGCAGTTCACGTGTGCTGTACGCTGTGTAAGCGGCCTTTCTTCAAGATACGCCGATTCTACGCAGCAAAAAGCACAACTGTCTTTTTTGTAATTAACGCATGTTAATGCTGCGCACAGGATAAATAAAAGGCAATTGTTTGTGCTACCCACCGCCGAGTTTTCCCCTGAAAAGAAAACAGTTTTTTTATACCGGGAAGCTCTTAGGCCAGGTTTTCGTGTTAACGGATGCTGTGCACATACACATAGTAATAACTACACAATATTCCCTAAACCATTTGCATAAAAATTACAGAATTGTACTTAGGTTCATTTAAAAGCTTAATGATGAAAGCCTTTCCTCCTTGTTTTCTTCTTCATCGTCTGTGTACCTCTTCTCTTCTTCCTCTATCTTGCTTGTGTGTGAACTCTCTATAATGTCTTCACTTTAGATTTGCCATCAGAACCTATTACTACATCTTTACGGAGGAAATGATGTCCATGTCAGAACCTATTGCAATGTTTCGCTGACACATTCTCGCGAACCCATCTCGCAGACCGAAGGTATTCACCATGAGCCTGAAACGTTTTTCGCATTAGAAGAACAAAAATGAGAATGGAACTCGTGGCCATGCGGCACCAAGCAAGCACGATCACCCCGACACCATACATCGGCATGATGAAGCTGTTATCTGTCTTAAACATATGCTTTTGATTTTATTTATAAACGAACATGCGTGACAGAAAGGTGGGAGCACATTTCCTTCACTATAAATCTTATAATCCTATGAATCCTGTAAACTGTTATATACCATACGACAGACACTATCCACCTAGTTCTTTGACCGTATGAAATTGCAAGGTGGGCCGAATCGTCTCCATTTAGGGTGGACATTTTAGGCAAGCCTGTTGGTTCTTGAGAAGATGAGTCCGTATAAGTTCCATTAATAATTCACGCCTGCGAGAGAATAGAGGCATAAAGAGTCGTTTACGAGCCTAGGATACTCTGGCGACGCTTAGATATGTCTATTTTTTATAAGGGCAGCTAGCGAGAGAGATGTGTGACCCAGTGATGTGCCGTCGAGCAATGTCACTCTTCACACGTAACAAACGCCGACCACACGAAGGTGGGCAATGGTGTCCCTTCTCTGTTGCTTTCAACAGCTCGTTAAATATAGCACGGCAATTATCGCCGCTAAGACTAAAAATCTGTCAGGTGCACGTCTTTATTGGAAGCATAACAAAGCATCCCCCCATCAAACTTGTGATGATATGGGTGAGAACGACAGTTCATCAGACAGTTCTTCGTCAGCCAAGACAAGGATTCCGAAAACGCTTTTTTTCATTTCATAGGCCTTACCCGCCTCCCTTCCTGTGGCGCTGCATGAATCAGGCATTTCCGGTGCGTCGGTGAATCAAAGCAGGAGCGGGGCGGCGGTCGTGTCGTGGGTGATCAGTAAGGTACCTATGAAAGAGAGCTTAGGTGCTCTTCCTCGAGAAATCATTGTTTGATTTTGTTTTGGTTTCTATAGTGTTTGCAAATAATGGCCCGAGGCTGTGTTGATCTTATTAAAGAAGTGCGAGCGTCATATGACTTTCATTTGGTTAGTTGATTTAAAGGTCTAAATGAAATGATAACCCATTGCTTTATTCAGTCCCTTTATCGATCTCACTTAAACAATGAAAAGGCAGCATAGTCCGGTTGGGATGTTTCTCCATGCATGGCAAGTAAGTAAGGATATAACCTAGCGTTGAGATCCAGGTGTGAAGCTCTGCGAAGTTTTTGTTTTCAGCTCCAGCTCTTGCACTGAATTGATTTTGGTACATGTGGGCTCTACAGATATCCTTTGTTTTCTTTTGTTGTTAGCCCTTTAGTTATCATCATGCCCGATCACTACCTGAGTGGGAGGGTTTTGAAAACGCCAGAAAAACGTACCATCGAAACTGAATTGAGCCAGTTCCGTTCGCACATTCTTGCAGTACAATTGAGTCTGTAAAATGTGAAGGAAAAAATAGCCATTTCGTTTAAGCCATTAGCATCTACTTGGCTATGACATTTGTACCTACAACATGAATTTTATTACAACAGAGGTTTTTGTGCTTCTTTTAGGCGCATAGGGGAAGCAGCCGTAATTATTATGCTATAACAGACAAAAACCCCAAAAAAGGCTTAAGTTTAAAAAAATGGGAAACGAAAACAAGGATAACTTAGAGAAACTATTCAAGTCACTTTTGTGCAATTTTGTGGTGCTAAGCATACTTTCGGCTGTGAAAGCCGAAGCAGGCGACGATAGGATGATTAGATACGTCTGTGGCCTTTTGCTTTGTTACATGCACAGCAAAATTGCGGCATCTGCACGTAGGTGCGTACTCTCTTACCATCTCCGTTCAAAATAACAAATGTTACAGACATTCAGCGCTAGGAGTCGTCGGTAAAAAGCGTATTACCTACTCTGAACCGTCATTTGCTCGGGTGCATGGCACTATCATGTCCTGTATATATTGATCGGTAGTTTTTATGACGCCAGGTCTCTAGGACATCTGTTATTTTATATACCGTTAAGATATCGTGAATTAAATATAAAAATGTGAAAGGTAATGGCAGGCACAATATCTAATTGATCGAAGAGTGGTTTTGTGAGGGCGTCGAAGTTTTCATTGGTGCTGACACATCTTACTCGGAGCACACAAAGTGGCCGTGAAGGAGTTCGTAGAAAAAAATGATATCTGCCTGGACACAATGGGCAGTCACGAGAAGGAATATGCGGCGAGTTACTTGTGTGGAGCTAAACAGAATTTTGTTCAGAAGAAACGATGTTTAAATATGTGTACAAAGGTTTGCCGTACTCGATCGAGTTCGTCACAGTTAGATATACAGATACCGTTCCAAACAACATACGCATATTTCAAAAGCGGCAAGCGTGTGGTCAAGTAAAGCTGTAAGAAAGAAAGTGGGGTACGTAACTCTCTGGAAAGCCTGGAAATGAATCCGAGTGTGCACATAGTTCGCAGAGCAAAGTATTTGGAAGGCGAGGAGAAGCTGATTGTGCGGTAAGATAGTATGAGTAGATCCTTAATTTCATCAACCGTGGACAACGTCATAGAATAGACCAAACAAGGATAAAGGAGGCTATGCCCCTTACGAGTAAATGAGAAAAGCTCAGTTTTGGAAGAGTTAAGAGCAAGCCCATTCTTCATGCACGAAATAGAGAAAACAGATATGGTGCATTTGCTCAGCAAGACAATCTTCAAAAGAATAACTAATTATAATAGTTCATTGCTTCTCACTATGTGTCCTTTTAGGCATGGAACTTGACGAACATCTTAGACTCATCACTTCTATTGCGCAAAAAATGGCTTATGGCGCTAGAATTCTAAATAAACTTCGCCCGCATTTTGATATTCCCGCACATGTATCTGTCTATTACTTATTCATTAACACCCCCCTTCAGTATAGTACCTCCTCTTGGGTAAACACATACCCTTCGCTTTTATCGTCCCTTTCAATTATCCAAATTCAAGCTATACTCATTATTTCTTAGCGTCACCGCACTGAAAAAGCCCTACGTCTGCTTTATTCTCACAATATTTTTTCTCTGCACAAAATGCTCGACTGCAGATTATCTGCTGTAATTTATCAATCTGTTAAAAGACTACTATTTTTACCTAATCACTAGTGACCAGAAACCGTATCGCAGTGACACACGTTCGCCAGAGGCGAAACGCTCTCACACACTTAAGCAAACATAACTACGAACAACGCACCTCGGTTCTCCGGCACAACTCTTCGGAATTCATTACCACTTACTGTTAAAGAGTCATTAAATATTTGTCTGTAGATCCGCCCTTCGTCAGTTTTTACTGTCACACTTTTTTTTATGGCAAAGTACATTGCTCCTGTGTTATTTTATATTTAAATTTGTTATTTATTATTTTGCTTCTTGTGTGTAGTTTGGTGTAGTGGTCATTTTCCTTCGGGCAAAAATAATTGTAATAATTTTACATCGTTCTCGCTCCACAACCCATTGATGCTAAATACTGTACAATTTTTGCAACTGCTCACCGCAGATTTCTTTTCAATACTCTTTAGTGGAAATCCTGTAAACAGTCTTTGACTTTTGGACCTCCTTCTGCACTATGTTTTGTAACGTGCTTCCTGCTACGATAAACGAAATTTCAGGATTATTGCCGCAACATGTTCACAAACATACTTACTTGCACCTGCCAAAGCCAACAGTCGGCTTGAAGGACTAGGCCCGGCAACAACGGCGTTCGTAAAATGGTGGGAAAATTTGTCACAGTAATTAAACACAGACTGAAATATTCATAGAAAGCATATTGCAGAACACCCGTGCTTGGAATGATAATGTTTTTAAGAGATTTCAACAACCTTTCAAGTTTTATTTTCGAGCTGTCGGTATATAAAAGGCCAGATAATCTGATAAAAACTGCAGGGACGTATACACATCGTCTTGCTTTTTGATATTAGAGAACAGCGCAACAAAGGTGGCACAAGAAGGAAACAAGCACTGATTATCAGCTAAGTTTGTTGAAGGACGGTTAAGTAAATATGTACTGAGAAACGACGCAATCAAACATAAAAAGGCGATGAAAACATTTAGCCATGAAAATCAAATCTATGTGACCTGTTGCCCAGTGTGAATGCTTACCAACTCGTCGAGATTTCAGCTTTACTCAATTACGTTTCCATATTGTGTTGGTGAGCTTGACACTTTGTAGCGCAGAAAGTTTCGCAGAGAACCGCTAGGAACTAATTTAATCTTGAAGGCAGGACTCCAAACGTGTGTAAGAACTATTGTTTCATTACATACTCACTCAAAGGATGGAAGACGAAGGCAATAAATAAGTTTACGACAAAGGGAAAAGAAAGGTGATGGGCAATACTTTTCAACATGCTTTCAAAAAGAGAATTCTCGATGGTCATGCCACCTTTGAGGACAATGCGCGAACAAGGTGATGTCATACCTTACAACACTGTATGCAAGCGCATACATGAGTGCTTCTTTTACTGCAAAAGAAAAAAAAGACTGCACTGTAAACAATAACCACACCGTGATTCGTGATCTGCTCTAAATATGTGTCATGTGACTCTGTCATGAGAGATTGGTATTTAAACAAGTACCTAATATTTTTAGATTAATAGACTTCTAAAATACACCAGGTTAGGTTTCTGTTGGTTTTTGAAAAGCTCATCTGAAGAAAACCAGTTTATTGCATTGCAAATAATTTCTTGTAGAAAAGAAACAGCTGTTTTGTAGGAAATGTGCTTTGTCAGTAAAACCGTGGTGTCCGCGTATTGAAGCAAGGTGCAGTTGGTAAATTACAGACGTGAATTAATTAACCTAGAAAGTTCGTGCGTGTTCAATCCGCCTCAGGCGCTTCCGGTTTTTGTTAGAATGTCATGTGGCCTCCGTGCGATAAGAGTAGCACCGTACCGTCAATACAACACTTAAATGAACACTGCAACGTACGCGTGCCAAGGAACGCCGAGGCGCAAGCTCCTTATAGGCTCAAGAGTGTGCGTCGATATATTTGTCCGTCTACAGAAAGCGTCACATACACGAAACGTTTCGAGAGTACTGCAGAATCTGTACTGCAGGAATGTAAAAGCCTGAGCGTTGCTGTTACACGCGGTACATGGTGCGCCCCTTGTCTAACACAACCAGCGCTCAGTTGCAGGCATCAAAGTTCACTGCGTTCTGTGATAGCTTTGCAAGAAAGGCACAGTATCTGTCACTCGCGAAATTTCGTCGGCACATCTCGCAGATAAGTCTCGCTAACGCGAGATTTGGGCGCTCATTACACACTTCTGATCACTGCCACCGATTTATTTGGCACGATAAGTCGGAAACACAGCGACTTCCCGTTGTGATGATCTCACATCCCTTTGAAGTCGACAGTATACGTATACCAATTTTCAGGTCTGATTGATTTTAGTCTTACATTTTTGGCTCTAATAAAAACCTAATCAACCAATTGACATAATTCTATTACGCAGAAACTTCACATCATTACTCTACAAATCCCAACCATATAATATAGCACGTCCGCAGCGCCGTGTCGCAGGAGAATCCGTTGATGAGAAACTTAGCTACTTCTCCGGTACCATTAAGCAGTGCTTTTTCTTCAGCGTAGCGCGTAAGGTCATCGGTCGCCACGATGACCCACTTGCTACCCGAAGATGA
>JAJIZL010031068.1:121319-147640 GCA_023969395.1 Amblyomma maculatum
ATAAAAGTGAAAAATTGCTTCATACTGTTTCCAAGTTTATTTGTAGTCGACGTTTCGGCAGGAGCCCTGCCTTTTGACGACGCCATAAAGAAGGCATATGAACTCAACCGAGAGGAGATACTGGAGGGACGTCCACGAAAGGAAAACATAGACTGCCGAACAAGCTTGGTACTCACCTACACGAGTAACCCCCCAACGTGAACAAAATCCTAAAGAAACATTTCAACATTCTAGAACAGAGCGAACGTCTCTCCAGTATTTTCACGACTCCTCCCCAGGTTGTCTACCGACGACCGAAAAACATCCGCAACATCCTACTCCACTCAAAAATTGGTAATAACCCGCGGTTGGGGTGCCGGCCTTGCGGAAAGAGTAGATGCCAGGTATGCAGGCACATGCAGACATCAAGCTGCGCAACAAGCACAGCGTCAAGTTTTAAGTGGAGATAGATGGTAACTTTGATTGCGATGCCTCTAACGTTATATATCTCCTAGAATGCGGTGTATGCCGCATGCAGTATATTGGCCAGACAGCTACCCCTCTTCGAATGCGGTTTAATAATCACCGAGCTCATGTCCGCTCTCTGCCCAACCTTCCTTTTTCAAAACATATCAACCAGAAACTGTACTCATTCGACTCAGTCAAACTAACAGTTCTTCAGGGGGGGGTCAATAATACACGGGAGTGGGAGCAGCGTGAGTCATACTTTATTTATAAGTTTAGGACCATTAATACCAGTCTTGAGAAAGGCAGGGCTTGAGAAAGGCAGGGCTCCTGCCGAAACGTCGACTACAAATAAATTTGGAAACAGTATGAAGCAATTTTTCACTTTTATGTAACCTCTAGCAACCAAGTACGTCTATTTACTTATGCTATATATACACGAAAATAACTTGGAGATTAAGAATGAGGGGGTCGAGTGTCGGCACACGTCCTCACCGATTATGACTAGCAGCTTACCGGTATCGCTCCAAAGTATACAACAGTTGCATCTTACTGTACTCACCTATGGGGCTGACAGATGGAGGCTAACGAAAAAGGTTCTACTTAATATTGAACAACGCAGAGGCCTATGAAATGAAAAATGAAAGGAGTGACATTCAAGGATAAGAAGCGCATGGAGTGGGTGAAAGAAATAACTCGAATGGCTGACATTGTAGTGGACATCAAGAATAATTGGGCATGGACAAGACATGTAGTCGAACAAAGGATAACCGATGGCCGCTTAGAGTAACAAACTGATATCCAAGGGCAGTAAAGCCTGCAGAAAGTTGCGCGGGCTGATGAAGTTAAAAAGTTTTCGCGGGTCGAGTAGACACCGCTAACATAGGACTGGGTTAATTGGAGAAATATGGGAGAGGCCTTCGCCCTGCAGTGGGTATAGTCCGGCTGATGATGATGAATAGCTAGCTCTAGCATGTCCTCTAACTCGTTGCAAGTGACCTGGAAACGGTCGGCAGTAAGATAGCGGGGTCGAGTGTGTGGGTGGGCTAATCATTAAGACGTAATGCGTGACATGGTGCTCGACTAGTAGTAAGTTAGAAGCGCGGAGAAGGTAAGGGCAGTCATCCACGATGATCCCATAGGCCGAGTGGTGTGGGTTGGGTGTAGCGGCAGGCAGTTCGGGGAGATAGAAGCCCTGAAGAGAGAGCTTTTTCGTGGACTCTGCGAGACACTTGCTGTTCATGGTCTACAGCAGGTGCAATGAAAGAGACCATCACTTGCGAGGATCGGGTAGAACGCGTTGTCGGCACCGAAAACCATCATAATACAGTCCTAAAAGACTGGTTTAGTTGTACAGCATGCTCTCCATGCGTAGCCATGTGGGTGAAGTTTTCGACCTGTAGCAAATAGTCAGGCCAGCAAGAGGGTGATAATGTGAGGCTTCGGAGGAGGACCCTATCATTGGCCTAGGTGTTCATTAGAAAACAGAGGCCTCAGTTGCCACGAATGCAGAATAAGCGGCTCGTCTCGCTGCCGACACTACTAGCCGCTTCTAGTTGCATCCAGGGAAGTTCCCTTTTACCCCGACGCACTGCGTCGCCAAAAGAATGGTGATACCAGCACTCGCCGGCTTGAGAGCCTGCCTAGCACTAAGTTGGCCTGATGACGCTTAGTGGCGTGAAGACGAGCGCATGCGCGAAGGAGTGCGTGTGGTGACTTGGTCGGACAGATAGGCGATTTCGAAATGAAACTCCTCACACAGGCTCAGCAGGCCTATTCAACAGCAGGCCCATTCAACAATGGTGGAGTCACTCATTACGAGACTAAGCCGATATTAACCATGTAAAATGCAGGACTATTACGGAGTCCGTACGCTCAGCGATCTCCTCGAAAGACACCCCATGATCAGGAACCAGCACCATGCGGAGACACGACGGTAACCACCCGAAGGAACAGCTCACGTAGGGAAACTTGGTCAAAGGTAGCAGCCTGGTCGCCCAGGAACTGCTGAAGCCGCGCTCCAGGTTTGTTGGTTCCTGGTCCCCCAGTTTTTCGTAGGTGATGCGCTTCTACAGGCTATGTAATTTCCCATGCGCCTAATAGCTTGATGATTTCAGCAGCCAACGGGCTAAAGTGGTCAATGTCGAATGGTCTTAAAATGGAATCAAATCTCGGCGAAAATCTTAGAAGACAGCCACACTGCGACGTGAGGAAAATTCTCCGCCTCAGAGGTGATGCCAGCAATAGTGAATCGGCTGATCAACTGGGATAGCCAGAACTGAAGAATCGGCATTCGAGAAGTGGGGAACGTGAATGTACCGCGCAGAGGCGGCGCTGGAGGACCATCACCGGCTATGGCGGGGGCGTTGTCATCCGCGTTAGCCATGCCACGAGCGGGCGTTGAAGTGGACGCCCGAAGGAACCCATTCCTTGCATCAATTTTGTATGAGGCCGGTGCGATTGAGACTATTGCTTATTGAGTGAAGCGGTAGGGCTTGGCGATACTGGCATTGTTCCTGCTACTGAAAAGAACGTACAAAGGGGATTTAGCTTTCACATTCTTATAAAGACGTACACATTCCACGTAGTTTTTGTTCTTTAACAGATGTTCTTGAAAAAGCCTCTTGCGTATGCGGAAGATAAAAGGGTCCCAGTAGGGTGACATCCTAAAGGAGCGTCTTTTACATGGCATTGACCGCGTGTAACCCTGCGGTGCGGAAGTTACAATTCGCGGTGACGTTCCATGAAACAGCAACGGAAGCGGCAACTGACGCGCTTCGTTTTTACTCACCTCTCTGCAATTTGCAGTGACTTCAGAACTCGGACTGCCTGCCATCGTATGTATCTCACCATATGCAATTTTCGGATGGTTTCGAATGTCAACGGATCGCACAGTCATTCGTTTTTCATGTCAGCTGTGACTACATTTGTGACTAGCTTGAGCGCAAAGCATTTCATTCATGAGGCCTAGGATTTTCCTGCAAAGGAACTAAGCATTGCCCGGCTTGACGCCAACAACTATACACAAACGTATCCACTTTTACTTCTAATTTTGAAGGATAAGGCGAAAACCTCATGTACACAACAATGTGTATGCCTTTCAAAGATCAGGAATAGCAATATGGTTTTGATGATCCTCCGTATATTGACCACACTGAAATGAAATTATGCACCTCCGTTAGAGCAATGCCGCAGAAATACTGACGAAACTCGGTCTACCAACTCTTGACGAGCAAAAATAATGCTCCTGCGTCGATGCTGACGACTGCTAGCTGCACCGGTAGAGTGACGGCGCCATTTCCGTCTTATGAGCTCTTAAAATGATTTGGTTACTTTGTTCAAATGTTTCTTTGAATGCGTAGATATATTCCTGTAACATATACAGCTGCCCGAAGCAAACAGCGGCGTAAGGGATAGCAAAATGTTTCCTGAAATCGTTACGTGCTTATAGCTTTTTTTTTGTACGCAAGCTCGCCAAAAGGCATATTATAGAAACTCCTGTAAATGGTTTCCCGTGGGGAACTGGAGCAGGCTCCCGCTCTTAGCGTTGTCGGTGAGCCATTTAGAAAAGTCCTCTTTCCTTGTTGTGGCTAGTCCCACTTCGCGCAGAGTCTGTGTCCGTGATGCCTTTGTCCCTGCCCAAGTCCATAACAAGTGGCGAACATCCACTCTGCAGCTGGTGTGGAACACTTCGGGCATGGGGTTGGTCCGATGTCGGCTTGAGATTCCCATCGGCATGTTACCGACGGGGTAAGGGCCGCCCCAGCTCTTAGCCTTCTAAGGGAAACCTACTCCAATCTCGTTAAGTTGTGAGGGAGGGGGAATGTACACGGGGAATGAGGGCACGTGTACTTTGCCTTAAATAGGATGCTAAGATGGGAACTGCAGAGCGGGCATCAAAAGGGAGACTTGTGGGGGGCGCATTCGTGTTTGGAACTAAGTGTGTGAGGTGGTCAACTTTTTTCTGCTCAGCGTTTTCTGCATCGTCTTGTGTCCAATGTATCTGGATGCGTATCTTTGTTTTCTTATTGAGTGCGTGGATTTCCTGTGTAACACATAGCGTTTTCGTCACTTTCTTCAGTTTTTTTATGGCGGCTAAGGAGTCTGTATAGATGTGGGCTTCTGTTACGGAATCTATCTTATTTTTGGCCTCCATAGCATCGCGGATTGCATAGAGTTCCATTACAAGCGGGTCTGGGTATTCTGAAACATATCTTTATGTACTTTTAGTTCGCTGTGTGTTGGACTAGTAGCTGCTGTTCTACTGCCATTTTCTATGATTGATGCGTCCGTATATGCAATGCAGGTACCTGGAAGTGCATCAACCATAGGTCGAGTTGCTAGCTTTTCTTTGCGACGAAGCCGAGTGGTCTTATTTGTTGTAATAGTCGTGAGTTCCCACGGAAGGGGGCCAGCCATTTGTGGTGTTTGAACTGCCACTTCGTTGTACAAGGATGCTATGGGCTTAACGTACTTTCGCTTCATATCCCTTGTTGCCTCTCGTTGTTCAATTAATTCTCTCAACGTATTTATCTGTGCAAACTCTTAGAGAATAGGGATAGGGGTACGTTTTGGTAAGGCCGTGATAGTTCGCATTGCGTTTCTAGTTATTGTTTCCAATTTCGCCCACTGCCGCCTCGTGAGTCTTTGGAATTGGGTCTGGTATAGTATCCTCGGCTGCAACACCGATTGTACATGACGTCTTGCCATGTCCGCTCGAGCTCCTCCTCCCGTAGACGAAATGCGTTTTATCAAGTGTAAGGAAGTCGCCGCTACTTTTTTCACCTTATGAAGCCATTGTGTTCCTTTGCCGGATTTGTGAATTTCTAGGACAAGAACTCTCAACTCGTCCACCTCTTCCAATGCCTGATTTCCAATCTTTAGAGTGACTCTTTGCGTTGCCAATTGTTTTCTTCCATTCTTGTTGGCAACATGAATGTAACTGGACTTTTGAGGTGACAATTCCAGACCTGCATCTTGGACGTACTCATTTATGTTATTTAAAACCTCTTGCAGGTACCAATTTTGTTTCTCAAATTGTTTATGAACAGACCAAATCGTGACATCATCTGCGTACATCATGAATCGCACTTCTGGTATTTCAGCTAATTTCCATGCCAAAGAGGTCAGTGGGATATTAAATAACAGTAAATAAAAAACACTGTGTTATAAGCACAGTGAAGCACCTGTGCTTATAGCTTAGTCGTGGTTAAGGATGCCGAGACACACATCATCATCATCATCATCATCAGCCTGATTATACCCACTGCAGGGCGAAGGCCTCTCCCATATTTCTCCACTTAACCCGGTTCTGTGCTAGCTGCATCCACTTGACCCCTGCGAACTTCTTAATCTCATCCGCCCACCTAACTTTCTGCCGCCCCCTGCTACGCTTTCCTTCCCTTGGAATCCAGTTTGTTACCCTCAGCGACCATCGGTTATCCTCTCTTCGCACTACATGTCCTGCCCATGTCCATTTCTTCTTCTTAATTTCTACTAGAATGTCGGTAACTTGAGTTATTTCTCTGACCCACTCTGCACGCTTTCTATCTCTTAATGTTACCCCTACCATTTTTCGTTCCATAGACACACAACATTTCGATTAAATTCTTGGCGAGTAGTCATTCTGTCTCATCATAAGTAAAATGCAGTGGCAGTATCTGCGGACAATAAGCCTGTTTGATCAAGACTGCAGACGGGCCTTGCAGCTGCATATATGTAGCTGCTCAATGTTCCTCAAGGTCATAGCTGCTCCACATAAGCTCTGTCTGTTCTGTTTTCACAATACCGCGCTCATAGGTGTCACTGGCATCGCTTTATATTGCGTTCTAATTTAGGTCGTACACTGTTAAAGGGCATCCTTGAAGATTTAAAAGAGTAAAAACACAATACAAACACATAGAAGACGACGAGATGAAGCTTGCGCTTCCTCCCGTCGCCTTCTACCTATTTCGTCTGCTTTTTTGCGCCTTTAGGGTTTTTTTAATGCTATGTAATCATCTAGCCCAACAGCGGGTTCTTTAGGGTAATAACTACTGCAATTACTACACAAAAATTTTAAGCGGTACAAAAACGGATTTCATGAATTGAGGGCAAGAGGCCATCAAAACCACAATGCAGGTAGCACCTATCGAAATATACAAGCTTCATTTATTAATTTGTTGAGCCGTGTAGAATTGCTAACACGTCTATTACGTCTATGAAAACAGTACTAGAAGATACAAAAATAATATTTCGGTATCATGCCCTCCTAACAGGGTACTTATAAACACGTGAACTTTTTTAACGCGAACTGGACGTGATGGGTTGTTGCCATATTTGTCTTGCAAATGCGACCTCTAGTTTCAATATTAATCATTCAAGAACATGACTACGTAATTCCCTCATATCCGTTGTGTCATCACACCCATATGACTGAAGACTTCCTCTATTACGATCAAGAAACCTAACAATCCCGCGTCGAGGTCTTAGTGGTTTTCTGTGTACTGTGGAAGAATATGCAGTCTTTTGACGCACTGAGTTTTAACCTCTCTTTCTATTTAGACAAAGTCCTCAAAAACATCCAACGAAGCTTGAGTTTAATTGGTCGGCCATGTAGGTGTCGCACTTATTTCGGAGCGGACTGAATCTTGATTTAATGAGTTCAAAATCCTCTGCAGCGTTTTCATACCAGACGTTGCTAATTGTAATGTCATCTTTTCAGCAACGCAGATCCTTACGCGGTACGTCTATTTATGAGCACAGAATGTGTTGTAGAGGATAGTCTGGTAATACTTTCACGCCAGCATGGCCTTAGCTTGACTACTCAGCTTTTCAGTGGAGTAGCCGTGTGCTATTAATTACCTTCAAAAATGTTTGATCATTTTCTTTGGCGTGAACGCATACCTGAGCAGAATTGTCACACAAAGTGTCTGCGTAACTAATCATCATCATAACTCTGCTTACACCCCATGCAAAGACCTCTCTAATATCTACTTAAGGTTAATTGACCGTGTTCGGTGAAAATAGACTATTCCCACATACCGATCTGTGCATGCGCTGGTTCTCAGGAAGTTGCACTGCACCGCCATACTTGTCGTAACTGACTGGTCAACCTCACATGCAAATCCATTACTGTAGTCGCCGATCATTTAGTGCACACTACTTTCTCCACAACTATCAAAGTTCACCTTTGGGAAAAATTCGTCATGTGAGTGTTTTAGCAAACATCACTGACTGTTTCTTGCAAGATGAACTTTCATGCCGATTTCCCTTACATTCCAGCTATTGCCAGCTGATTGCTCGCCGAGTGTCGCATTAGTCTGGCCCTTGTCTGAATAACCATAGTGTATGCAATAATTTGAGAGTGCATCTTTTTCACACGCGCATTTTGATGAGTGTACCCGCTTTGTTAGCTTATAACGACGGATTTCGTAGGAATACGGTTGGCTACAACTTTGAAATGCTGCGCCGAGGCTTTTCCGCCCAATAGTACGTAGAATTCGCAAGCTACAAGATATGATAATGTACCTTGATAACAGTGACACCAGACATTAAGTGTAGTTTAGGTAGTGTTTTTTATTGCTGTTCGCACATATCGATAATGAACGAGGTTCCAAAGATTCTAGAAGCACCAATGACGGTTCAGCTGATCTTGAGCCAGCAAGTCCCGGCTAAGCCTTTTAAGTAGGACCCCAAAAAAAGCAGTTACGTCAAACCAAAAGTAAGGTCTCGATATATCATCTGAAAAAAATTGATAAGAACGGCGTCTATAAGCACCGCACTGTGCATCGAATTTTATCGCGCGTGTTAAAAAAAAATTGGAGTCACTCACAATAAAGTCATGCATCGATCTGGCCTCTTCTTCTTACCATGCACAAGGTACAAGCTAAATAAGATGAAATTCAAACAGAGGAGCGTGAGACATCGGACTATTCCCAATCATTTGCATCGTCCCTGTGGTGCGGCTTTATTAAAAGTTTCGTCCTTAAACTGACTGTCACTTTATACGTGCATATTTGGTACCTGCGTTATAAATGAGCCAAAGTAAAGCGTGTGCTTGAGAGGGGCTCTACGGACACGGCATTCACACCTAAAAACCTCTCATTTCCAGTAGCCCGCGAAAACATGAAAATGGGAGATGCAGGAAAAAACGCCCAGTGTGCTGCTGATAACGAGAGATGGAGGATCAATTCAGGAAAGGGCATACGAATGCATAGGCACCCGCATATGTCACGAATGCTTCCGATAACCTCCAAAGTTCTTCGAGGTGAAGTTGAACTTTATCCCCAACCACTTGGGTAGCTATATTCCCACCAACGTTGAAGGGCAAAATGAAAGTCAAGGCCAAAGGTCAACTGACTTAGATGTAGCTTAACGCGTGAGACGCTGCGTGGCGAGACACATGATCACTGATGTCAATCTAGAGTATAAATAGAGCCGCGCCACGCACCTCGGCCGGATGCGCGCTATAGACTCCGAGGAAGAGCAGTTGAGAAGTCGTGCTCGTTACGATCGTCGGCTGGCTGCATACGAGCCGGAGGACATTGCGTTGCGAGCTGAAAGTTTGAGGAGGAGAAGAAAAGGGGCTAAAGCCAGACGTGCGGCGGAAACGCCTGATCATTGTGAGGAGCGTTTTGCTCAATGCCATGCTTCAGCTATGGCTTTACGCTAGGTTTAACCGAAGCTGAACCACAGCCCATTTTTATTTGCCACGTTCAACTGCTGGTTTAAATTCCGAGACATCAAGCATCGGCCGTACACCTATTTACTTAAAAATAAATGACGACATACTACGTAAAAAGTGGTCCCCTTTTGTAAGGCCCAGTTAGTCAGCTCAGTACAGTTTATTCGCAGTTTTTGGTCATTGACATAAATGTAACACTCATGATATTTGTCATTTGTGGTGTTGTTTTATCCTCTGGAAATGTAATGTGTGAATCCTGCCATTGCAAGATGCTTAAATACAAACCAACAATCGTTCGCAAACGCGGCGCGCCGGCATTCCGGGCGACAGGAGCAGGTACCATCAAGCGGCGCTGCAGCAGGACGTCGTGAAACCATCCGATGAGATTGGTTTATCGCCCATACACTTTCCTCGTAAGGTTCCTCATTTCCACCCACTGAACCCCTTGCCACCGCCTGCTAACCTTGCATTCTCTTGAAACACAGTGCGCTTACCTCATTGGTTATTGGTCACATTCACCTCCCATACATGTCTAATTCAGGCCAATTTCTCATTCTCGTTTCGGTAAAAATAGCATTACCTCTCCTTTTGTCCCTGACCCGCTTCTTTCTTTTCTTGTTCTTAACGGTACTCCTATAATTTTTCTTTCTACGGTTGACTGCGTTTTCATCAATTTAATCTGAATCCTTTTTGTTAACCTCAACTTTACTTCACAAAAGGTGGCTTCTGGTAGGGTATAGCTGTTCAATCAACGAATATTGTTGCATCATCTGACATTATGACGGCATGAAACTTTCTACCAATTGCGAATTTTCTGAATAACTCTGGTGGTGTCTTGACCAATCAGCGGATTTTGTTGCCAACCCTAAAGGAACGCATTTCGAAATGTTGATATCGCTGTATACAGATATAAGTAGCTAGGTGGAACACTGGGCAAGTTGAATCTGATTGATGACACAGTTAGCGCATAACAAAAACAAAAACAAAAGTTGACTCTTCCTCGGACTTTCGTCCTCGTGTTCTGTGTAAACTATATCATGAATAAAATAAAACAAAGCTAACACAACATGACTTCTATGTGTCCAGACCTGTCTCCTAGACATTTTGTTCTCTTTGAGCAGTCTGAATATTGAGCGCGCTGAGATTCAACAAATCAGAGTATTATTTAACACAATTTAACAAACCACGCCGGGTTTTATTTCTGATAAGGATATTGTTCGCATCGCATCGCACAATGGAATTCAACATTACCTATCTCCATTCTAAAAAAACAATATTTTACAATTTTGACACTAAAAGGGACAAAATAACGGCAACAATTGCTCTTTCACGCACAACTGTATTTTCGGGCACTTAACCAGCGCAATTTCTTGTCGCGCTGCGTCGCTGAAATGGTGCGGCTCTTACATGCAAGGCTTCGTAGTCCAGTCCACTTGGTCAACGTTTCAGCCTTGTACGGGGCAAAAGAACAGCCGAAGAGGATATGTAGTATAAGCTTCCGATACATGGCGTAAGTTCGCTACTGAAGATTGCCCCGTGCTCACAAAAGCAGTTACCCGTTTCGCCACGAGTAAAAATTCTGCATTACGCGCCGTAAACGAAACCAAACCTGTTCATTTTTCTCTGAGATGATTCTTAGGAAACTGCACTGCCATCGACATGAGTAATCAGATGATGCTATGAGGCTGATGACAGCAAATAATTTTCTCCTGCTAAAACATGGCGAGCGACTTCCCTCGTGAGCTCGCACTTTGAATTATTATAACTAAATAATTCTGCGAATATATGCGTTCCAACGTTTGGATGTTATTTTTCGTGGTTACCTGAGCGTACTTGCGCTCGAGCTGGAATAATTTTGTGCGTAGTTTTTTCGTGATGCCTTTTATTCTCCATGTGCGATTTTGACGCCATCAGGGCTCAGCGGTTGCAAATGGCGCCCATTGAGTTGCGACGGCCGCCATGTTTGAGGTTTGCTGTTTCTGTTTTCTCGCAGATTCTTCCATACTGACAGCGTTATTTTACACTTGCCATCAAGAGCAGTCTAGATGGGTCCAGGCGGCTGTAGACGCGGTGTTTCGGGGAGCTCAATAATGGAATTTTGTCGGATGTTGAGGGCGAATGCGATCAAGGCAATGACGCTGTGGAGCTTCCTGCGACCGACCCAGTGAAAAGGGATAGGAGCGTGAGCTCTGATCAAGGGTGCGTACTCGGAACGTCCAATGCAAGGAAACGCTGATGATTTTGGCAACCTGACGCGACTTTTGAAGGGGCGTTCATGAACTGCACGAATTGGATAGGGAAATGTCATCACCATATCAGTATTTCAGGAGAAATGTTCCGAAAAGTGTGTTTCTGAAACTTGCGGATGGAACTAATCAATATTCGCGCTTCAGAAGGCAAGTTCAGTGAAAACTGATAAAGGAGAGATTAGGCGTCTTGTCGCACTCCACCTCACAATGGATATTTTGTGCTACCCACGATTGAGACTATACTGGAAACCTAGCATGAAATCTGCCCTTGTAGCGTACACCGGACTATTACACAACAGCTTCGAAAAGCGGCGGAATAACCTGCAAATTCTTGACACTAATAAGCCCAGCACGATCGACCGTCTTTGGAAGGTGAGGCTCCCTACTAAATGTTTTTCAGAAATTATGCAATGAGCTCATTCCTGAGAAGCGGCTTTGCATCGATGAGCAGATTGTAGTTTTAAGGGTCGCCTTGACATTAAACAGTACATAAAATGAAAACCACACCCTCGGGGAGTGAAATTATTTTTGCTTTCGGCTAATCTGTCCTTATTTATGACTTCTTGCCATACCAAGGTTCGACAACTACGTTATGCGACCGCCTAAAGTACAGCACCACAGGTGTAATAGTTATGCATCTGGCTCAGCGCCTTCTAATTGGCGTGGGACAAACGTTATCCTTTAGCAATTTTTTCACATCTTTTCCCCTGCTTCGTGAAATACGAGAGAGAAAATATTTGCTGCGGGAACACTGAGGCCCAACAGGTGTGGAAAGTGTCCTTCGATGAATAAAAAGGAAATAAAGGAAAAGGGACGGGGATCATCTGTTTGCCTCGTGATTGAGGACTTTGACGAGCTGAGGTAGCCGTGACGAGATGACGAGGTGATTGAGTTAGCTGTGACTAGGTGGCTTAAGAGAGCAGAGACCTTGGCATCCAGCTTTCTGGCTGGGGAGGATGAAGACTGCTCGGCGATATAGCAAAACCGAGAAGTGCTTTGTGGACATCAAGCGACCAGCTGTAGTCGGCGCACACAACTGTAGCATCGGCGGTGTCGATAAAGCGGATTTTCTTGTGGCTTTTTACCGCACAACCATCCAGTCTAAGAAATGGACGCTCAGGATGATATTTCATTTCGTGAACCTGGCAGCTTTCAACGCATGGCTTGAGTACAAAAAAGAAGCAGACCGGCAGCTTATCCTGCCAACTAAACAGCTAGACCTACTCGACTTCACCTTGGCGGTAATTGAATAATATAAATAATAATGTCTTTTTGCATCAAGAAGAACACACAAGATACAAGAGGCCTGCAGAAAAAGCTGTTAATGACAGCTTGACGAGGCCGCAGGCCCCCTTATACACTGGTCATTTCCCAGCGTCGCCAAAAACAGAAGGCCAAAGAGGAAATCTAGTCATATCGATAAGCACTGAAGCACGAATAACATCAAGCACGAAGCATAATAAACATGAAGAATGAGAAAAAAAAACCTTATCAAAACAGTGGTAAACTGCACAGCACATCAATCAATATAAAAAAATCCAAAATTGAGGCGCTTTCGGCAGCTGAAAGCAAACCTGAGACCGAAAAGAGGAATACATTCAGCGTCACCTCTGCAGCCCACAAAGCAAGCAAGGTTGTGGGAAAACAGGCCTGGTCAAAATGTCAGGTTTGATGGTCAAGATGTCAGGACATTGGCCCATCTACGAAGACACGAGGGAGCAACGATGCAAGATGGAGAACTGCAGTGGAAAATCTCGTATCATATGCGAGACGTGAAAGGTACACTCGTACCTTTCAAAGTCCAGAAACAGCTTCAAAGTGTTTCACACTAGGAACTAAAGCAAATTTCTGCTTTCTTAGCGCTCCATGGAATTCTCAAAAATAAACCATCCAAAATTGTCATTTTGCAACCCTTAATCCATGTCGCCAAATTTATAAATACTTCCACTACAAGGTTCATATCTTCTAAGGATGTTATTTGCCCCATACAAACCTCAAAACACCAGTTGAAAAATATCTGAACTCAAAATACAAAATTCAAGGCCGGAATGGTTAACATTTTTTATGAACAAACTAGACGCATTTTTAAATAGTTGTGTGGAATATATGGAAAGTTGTAAGATACTACAATGAAGTATTAAACAAATGCCTACCATACATTTTTGCTGAAATTTAACCTGTAATTACAAGAGTAGTAAGACTGCCAGAGAAAACTAATCACGAGCATATTCGAAAATAATTGCAGAAACCTAGGAGCCTGCTGAGGGAAGACATGTTTATATCTTGGTTGTTATTGTAAAGCGAAGCGATATTTAATCAGAGAAAACACTTTTCATCACTCATATCCAGAACTTTCCCAGTCGCCCAACTAAACGCGGTTTTCTAGTACTGACTACCCTGTTGCACTGTTGCACCCTGTTGCGAATTAATTTTTATTTCAGCGCATTGTGATCCGTAGCTACATTTCTCACCGTCGGAAATAATGATTGGCAAAATCTTCAGACAATTACTCCTTTTACTAGGTAACTCTGCGAGACGACAATACCCACTAACTTTACAACCTTTAATGTTTATCTAAAAGGTGTTTTCTAAACGCCGATCGCTAATTTGAAAAAAAAAAAAATATTCCGAGAGCTCAGCAGATACTCCAGTAAATAAATACAAAAGCCTGAGCGTTGCATTCGCACACGGTACCTCGCGCTACCCTTGTCGAACATAACCGGTATTCCGTTGAACACATCAATGTTCACGGGCGTTATATAATGGTTTACAGGAAAGGAAAGACGCAGTACCTGTCACTCGCGAAACCTCCCTTGCTCATATCGCTGACAAATCTCGCGATATGCGAGATTTCCACCATGATCCTAGAAAGGCTTTCGCCTTAATAATTGGTTCGCAGGAAGAAAAGGGCGCCCTGTTTCATTTTGTATATGTAGCCAACTGAAATATTTTTCCGGTATCATGGAGTCCACACGCAGCGTATAATAGGGCTAATAAAGCTGTCGCTTGAATAACGTTTTTTGTGTAAACATAAACATTGCAGTATCGTGATGCCGTTGTTAACGGGCGTCAAAGAACAGGCAAATCTTGTTAACTAATAAAACAACCCTACTGAAAAATCCTGTATAAAATTCGTACAGGAAATCGTATACAGGTTTACTGTACAGGATCTGGGATACAGGATTGGGGCTATTTCAGCAAATTCCTGTACTGCCATGGAAACTCCGGAATGAAACCGCGCGGAGCTCTGATACCGGAATGGCCTGTATGGTCGATGGCCCTCGTTTCCGGAAAGAAACGCGTCGCCAGGGTGGAAAAAGCATGCAACAATATAAAATAAAACGACTACATTTAAAATAATAAATAAAATTTAAAAAAATAAAAACAATTTTACTACAGATAGGGAATCGAACCTCGATCCTTATGGTCTTCTGACGGGCACCTTACCCACTACTCCACGGAGGGATATGGTTACAGTGGTTATTATTCAGTATATGTAGCTACTTTTGCTCTTTCGTACTTGTATATTTTCCTTGGCAGTAGAATTTGTGGCCGTAATTCACCGATCGCCCTCAAAACACGCTGACTATCTTTTCAGGCTATCACGAGGGTTCACAAATGTGCCGTATCTTTATAATGCGTCACTTTATTGAAGGCAAACCTCAATATATCATAATTTACTAGTGCTGATGTGTTTTTCATCGTCTACGAGCGCTTGTAAGTTTTCCTACATACAGAGATATCTGGTGCACTAATACTTGTAATACTGGGCGTTTTAGCTTCACGTGCTACCAGCGGAGCATCGATGTCAATGAATACACTTCCGGCTGAGCGGTTTCAATATGTAAACATTCGAGAACGCGTCGCCCGGTGTGCGGCTATCAGCACATCTCTCGATGGTCAGCGATGTTGTTTATTTTTTCTCGAACAGCTTTTTGTCATCGCTAGCGAAACGATACGTTCGTGCTTCTACTTTCGTGTTGTAGGCGGCAGATCTTCAGTCGCAGATATGAAGACGCACCGCAAGATCGTACGAGCTGCAGCGACTGTTGTACGCGCAAAAGCGACGCGACGCGCGTATATGCTTGCTAGCGCACACTTCGACGGCTTCGCATTTTCGAGGTATTTGGGAAACGAAGCGCGCCCTTCATATACAGAACAGTTGTATAATATGTTTGGTATTATGCTTATTTAGTGCGCTGGCGTGTCCGTCATGGTCATTCTGGTTGAGCTTCGTCGATCGGCCCGGCTTCTGTTCAGAAGCGGAATACTCTGCCCGGTATCAGTTCCAGAAATGACGCGTTCGTTCGGTTTCTGGTTATTTGATACAGGCTGAACACTACATAACACCACTACATTTGAAAAAAAAGAAAAAGAAACAAAAAGAAAATAGGAAAGAAAAAAAATTTACATGCGATTCGAACTTCGGTCTTTTCAGCCACCAAGCACGCACTTTAACCACTACACCACGGCATTTTTTTTTCTTTATTGCCGGTCATCACCAACACACAACAAAACCAACAAAAACGCGCTACAATCAAATGCTCACAGCAGAGCGGTTACCACAAGCATGACACTTAATACAGAAGCCGGCAGGCTCATACGAGTTGCCTTTGTAAAGTTAAAATTCCTTCAGCTCGCATAGTGGTTCGACTCTTAAAATCCAGTCTGGCACAGTGGTCTTCAATTTGTGCATTTCAACCAATGCGTGTATACTCTCGCGGAAGTAGAGCCTTGCAGGGCGGGCGTCAGGGTCACAGTGAAAACCCGCCATTCTGGACCGCCATAGACTGTGCAGGCCTATTAGCATAACCGTATCAAGTGGAATCCCATCATTATTTTCAGTTGGCAGGAATCTAATCCCGTATGAGTCTAATGGTAATTCTTTTTTAACAGTTCGTTGCAGCACGTCCCAAAAATAGACGCCCTCCCAACAGTGCAGAAATACATGGTCTATTGTCTCTGGCTGTTTACATATTAAGCAAAGTGAACCCCATGGCAGATAAAAGCCCTTGCTTTCAAAAAAAGTTTGTACCGGTAATGTTCCTGTATGTAACTTAAAGAAAAACGTCTTTACCCCAGGAGAAACTGGCATTCTTTTGACACGCTTTAATACGTCTTGACCTAGACGGCCGCTATACAAGGCTCTGTACACAGGAACAGGGAAGAAGTCGTCACAAACAGCTTTATACAGGTTTTTCTTTTTCACTGAACTTAAGTATTCTGTCGAGAAGCGAGCTGACAGAATTCGAACACTGCTGACAATCTCTTTGAAAAAACTAGAAAGACGCCCTGGCATGCTTTCCGTAGCAACAACGAAATTGGGCAACGCCCGCGCGAGCCTCACTTGGCACACAGTGCGCAAAAAGGGGTCGGTAACGTCGCGAAAGAAAATAAATCTGTGTACAAGCTGGCGCACAAATAAGTGAGCAAGCCCGAGACCTCCGTCTTTAATTGGCCGGAACAGGTTATCCCGACTACATCTTTCCCAGCTTGATGCCCATACAAACACAGCAAAGATTCGGTGTAGCTTTTGAACACTCAACCTAAACAATGAAGTGCTTGCATGACGTACCACACCTTGGCAACAAAAAATAGATTACACACAGTGGCTCGTGCAAAGATAGACAGCGGCACTCCTTTCCACTTGTCAGCCTTCTCCCGTATTTCCTGAACTTGGGCGCGCCAAAATGGCTTGCTGTCTTCATAGAGTTCTAGAGGTACACCCAAATACTTCACGGGTGTTGTAACCCATGTAACGTTGGCAAAAAAGTCAGGCGTTGATGTCCACGCCCCGTGCCAGAAGCCAAGACACTTTCCCCAGTTTACTGGACTTCCTGTGGTCGCACTAAAATCTTTCACAACTTCAACTGCGGCGCAAATACTTTCTTTGTTCGCACAAAACACTGCCACATCATCAGCGTACGCCAGAAGTTTGACCTCAGACTTGTACAGTTGAAAGGCCTGAACAGATGGATTTTGCATAATAGACAGGCATAAAGTTTCGATATAAATGCAGAATAGAAGAGGGCTGAGGGGACAACCCTGACGTACCGAACGCCGCACATTTATGGGTTCCCCTAATACTTTATTAACAATCAATCGCGTTGTGCAGTTTCGGTACGCCAGGGCTACGCCCTCTCTGATAATAGAACCGACATTGATATAATCCAATATTGCAAACAATGCATCATGTGGAACACAGTCAAACGCATTTTCTAGGTCGAGCTGAAGAAGCGCGACCCTCGCGCAAGCAACGTCACAACATTCCAGCACGCACCTCGCCTTATGAATATTTGTTATAATAGACCGGCCCTTTATACCACACGTCTGGTGGGAACCAACGATATGTTTTATTACTGTCTGTAGCCTGGCTGCCAGAACTTTCATCAGTATTTTGTAATCCACATTTGTTAAAGAAATAGGCCTGTATGACGTCACAAATTTTAGTTTCTCTGTTTGGTTTGACTTAGGAATTACCACTGTATGTGAGGATGCGAACGAAGGAGGGAGTGCACCAAGTTCATAGGCATTGTTAAATACTGCAGCTAACAATGGGGACAGATCTAGCTTGAATGCTTTATAAAAGGCTGCGCTCAAACCATCCGGCCCAGGCGACTTTCCTGGGTTCAGATTATCAATGGCGCTTTCAACCTCGTCCTCAGAAATCGGCTGCTCTAACTTTTCTCTTGTGGTGGCATCCAGTCGTGGCAAGGAGGGAAGAAACACCTGCTTAAACGTCTCCAACTTCATGTCCCGAAAAGCAAACAGCTCCTGATAATAGTCGAAGAATGCACGTGCTATGTCGTTCTTATCTGTCACGAGGCTTCCATTCCATTCTACTTCAGTTATGTCATTTCGATGAGCCTGTGCTTTTTCAAGACCCAGAGCGCGCTTAGTGGGCGTCTCGCCGGCGACCCATCTTTCGGCCCTGGCGCGAACGAGCGCGCCTCGATATCGGTCCTCGTCTAATAATTCTATTTTCTTCTTTATCTTTCTGATTTCCTCTTTGTAAACCCCCGGCTCCTTACACTCCTGCGCTATTAACTTCTTTAATGTTGATCTTAGGCCTGCTTCTTCTCGCTTTTCGTTATGGCGAATACAGCTGGCTCTTTCTATCGCTTTCATTTTAATTTCTTGCTTGCACAGTTCCCATTGCTCCCCAATGCTGCTGTTAGGTCGTTTATTTATTTCAGTTAGCTTCTGTACAATAATTTCGATTAAGTTATCGTCTTCTAAAAGTTTGGAATTCAGCTTCCAAAGGTCCCACACAAAACTTTTGCTTGGGCTTCTAGCTCCTATAGTGCATTTTAACAGACAATGATCGGAGAATGACATTGGGATAACAGAATAATTTTTACACTTCGTTATCACATCCAACGATACATAAATTCGGTCAAGTCGAGCATGACTAGAACTCTGAAAATGGGTGTACTGCACGCTGCGCGCTCCTTCCAAGCACTCAGCAACATCCTCTAATAAAAACTCTGCAATCATCTGCAACAAACAATCGGTGCTTGCATCTTTAAAGGGGCGGTTAGAGGTTTTGTCTCGGGCGCTTAAAACACAGTTGAAGTCACCCATAATTATCAGCTGCCTTGTTGAATCTAAGTATCGTACGATGTTTTTAAAGAAAATGAGCCTGTCTTCAGCTGCATTTGGTGCGTAAACGCAGAGAATGCGCCATTCACTGCTATGCAAAACCAGGTCGCAAACAATCAACCTTCCGCACGTAGACGAAATCACGGCCTGCACTATAAGTCCTGGCAACCGTTTGACAAGAAGGCACCCAGCCGACGTGCCCACTGCGTGACTAACAGCCACTTCGTACCGCGACGTGAAACGCTGCGCCATGCTCCCTGTCTCCTCCTCTCCCTCCACTTTAGTTTCTTGTACTGCTAGCACGTCTATGTTTTGCTCTGTTAAAAGGCGAAGTACTTGGCTTTGCTTCCTTCTACCAGCCAACCCTCGTACGTTGAGCGTTGCAACGTTCAGACTCTGGTCCAACACCACGGCAGGGCACGGTGATGGATGTTATATATCTGCTTATGTAGTCGAGATTGCTCTTTTGTATGTGTATTTTTGTAGGGTGTAGAATATGGGGTCGCAATTGAACGATCGCCCTTTAAACACGCCGCATCTTTTTCCTAGCTATAACGAAGGGTTATCCGTGTCCCGCATCTTTACAATGTATCGCTTTCTTGCAGACAAACCTCCGAATGTCACAATTTACTAGTGCTGATGTGGTTTGTCATAGTCTTCGAACGCATGCAATTTTTGCTACATATAGATATATGCGGTGCACCAACACTTGTAATACTGCTTGTTTTAGGTTCACCTGCTGCCAGCGGAGCCGCAACGTCAATTAATTTACTTCTGACCAAGTGTTTTGCATGCGTAAACACTCCAGGAAGCGACTCCCGATGCCCGGCTGACCTGTGCATATTTCGATGATCAGCGATGTTTCATTTATTCTCGAGCGTATTTTATCCGCGCTAACGAAACGCTACGTCTTGCTTGCACTTTCGTGTTGAAGGTGGCAGATCTTCAGTCGCAGATTACGAGGAGGCACCGCAAGATCGTACAAGCTGCAGCGACTGTTGCACACGCAAAAGCAAAACGCGATGCATGTATGTACTTGCTAGCGCACACATCCACGGCTTCATATCTTCTAGGCATGTACGAAACAACGCATACTCCACATATACAGAAATGTTTTAACGTATATTATGTATGGTTTCATGCTTATTTAGCGTGAAGGCATGTTCCGACGTGGTCATCCTGGCCGAGCTTTACGATCCGCCCGAGTTGTACTGAGAAGCGGAATACTCTGTCCCGTATCAGTTTGTCATATCGGATTTGTCCGGTTTCTGTTAAACCGGACATGACCTGTCCTGTATGTGAGCTCAATACAGGACTGGTCCGCCCTGGGATGTCATGTATAAGATGCATATTGGAAATGGTCTGCCCTGTATTAACTCAATACCGGACTGGATCGTCCGGAATGAGCTTCATACCGGACATGACCTGTCCGATATAAACCCGTTTAAGCTTCATACAAGACTTGTCCGCCCTGTTTCATATCCGTTCGGACTGGAATGTCATGTATAAGATGCATACTGGAAATGGTATGCCCTGTATTAACTCTATACCGGACTGGACCGCCTGGATTGAGATTCATACTGGACATGACCTGTCCGATATAAACCCGTTTAAGCTTCATACAGGACTGGTCACACCGGTATCAAATTTATACGGGATAATACAGGACCGGTTCAAATCCGTTTGCCGCGATACGGGATTTTTCACTATGGAAACAACTAATTTCTAACAAAAAATGCTTTAGGGGTATTGATATCAACTGATTAGAATTAAATATTTTTGTTGGGTGTAAATATCAGCGATACGAATTCAATTTCTAGAATTCGTAAAATTCTATTCTGCTTGTAGCTACAGGACAACCAATGCTCGGTTATGCCGGCGAGTGAAATCGTAACCGCAAGGCTGATAGGGGAAGACAGCTACACCCAGAAACACGCGTCACTCTTGGGGTTGTAACGTGGCTTTAACGACCCACCGTAGTTCACGCTAGGGTGCGCTGCCTTGCCGCCGGCTACCACTTTGCTATATTCGTAACGCTGAGGCACTGGCAATTGCACTTGGCAAACCTGTTTCGCGGCACAAATGCACGGTTTTGCGAGTTGGACTGGCTCCTGCTTGAACTAGTTTTGTCTTGCGGTTTTCACGTGTCTGTTTATCAAGTCTACCCTGTTCGGTCGAACATAACAAGAGCATGAAATCACTTCGACATTTTTTTGAGGAAATTACCAACTGGTCACTGATATGTTGCTTGTGCTTAGCTGCAACATAACAGCTAAGCGTGCGCTATTCTTCGTAAAGTATTTTGTATTATACATAAAATTCAATACAGAAAATTCTATACAACACATTGTTATATATAGAATAAATTGTATACAAATATGGATGATTGTTTTTTAAGTTCACGCGATATTCTTTCTGAGGGTTCGTATATAACTGTGTTTCCTAACACCTTGTGCTGGGAAGCGTTATCTTGCGCCGACTGCTTATCGAGTGCAGTCAGAAATATAATCTGCCGAAACTCTTCTGCTGTCACGACAAAATATCTGTGCGGTTTTGTTCAACACTATAATACTCGTCGACAGCCGGCGCCAGCTGTGCACCACTCTCTGCGGTGGTTACGAAGAGGTGTAGGAGCGCGCGGCCACAGTTGACCAACTATAGAGATGGAGAGCCCGGCTGCTGCTCAGCGCGTAGCCAAAGCTATCCTAAGCGTAGCCATGAAGCTGTTGCTTTAGCAACTCAACTACGTTTAAGCGGAGCTAAACCACTGCCAATATTTTTACATTACCCAGTGGTGACTGCAGGAATTTCTCTAAAAACAACAGAAGTTTCTGTAGTTACAAGAGCAAACTGCTACAGAAGACAGACTACATAAAAATACTACAGAAAATATCCTCAGAAGTGCTCTAATCAATAGGATAGGAAGCCTTGCAAGTTCGAGGTGCAAACTGAACGACGCAGGAAAGAAAAAAAAAACAAGCAGAAAGGTGCCTTTCCTGTGTATCATTTTTCTTTTGCCTCGTTCAGTTTGTGCGCACGAATTTACATGAGTAGTACTTGTGATTAATAACTAATTATAGAATATTTTATCGCAAATTTGGCATGGCTCTATAGTTTTTCTCAACTAAGCGATGTTCGCTGTTCTTTCTTTCTTATTATTTTGTAAATATTCAATAGTGTTTAGCAGGCTCTGAAATCTATTCACTCGTCCACCATGACCGAGCACCATCAATGGCTTTCATCTCAGGAGTATGAGTAGGCAAGAAAATCAGCACGACTGAAAGATTTTACATTGCGAATAGCAAGACAGGCACACATTCGTAATGAACAATAACGAGTCAGCAAACGGTAGGGATAGAAATTGCTCATGTCATTTCGCAAGCGAACACTTCTAATCTAAAACAATTGTGAACATAGCACCCACCCGTATGCCAACTTGAATTTAAGGGCATTGTTTACAAAACATTCAGAAAAGCTGCTGAAGACTGGAATGCAATAACGTTGCTCTAGCAACATTCGGGAGAACTCTAATGCCGCTCACATGGTATAAAAATACGTCTGAGCGCGTAAAAGCGATGTCCAACATATTCCACACTTTCGGCTTTGGGAATGAAATCTATCATGCATTATTGGGGCCAGAAAATTCGCGCGTGTAAGGTAAAAAGTGTGAGTGCCTCTACTAAGAATGACCCTCTATGTAGGACACAAAAAATGTCGCGTCACAATTAGTATAATCCGCGTTTTCATGGCAAAGCTAAAAAAAAAAAACGTTTTCACCCTGCAGACAGAGCCCACAATCCTCTCTTGCGGATTCATTGCAATGGCCTCGTTATTTTGCGCTTAGGTCACCAAGCTTGGAGGGGTGCTTCGTATAAGGCTTCTTTTTATACATTCTCAGAGGAGGGAGTACGCGATTTCTATTGCCCTGGGAAGCCACGCAGTCGGTATACCACACCCAATTACGGTCTGGAAAGGTCTTGTTAAGAGAACTGACAGCACGAAGGAGTGTTTCTCGTGAAGCACCATCGTGTTGAAACCACATCACCTCCACTGCGTTAAAAGGAAGTTATGAAGCGATGCCCATGATCATGAATTTAACCTGCACACTGTGTGGTTTTTGACAATGAGATTCTCCTCATTAAATTAGGGGAATAAAATGCACCCTTGAAATATGCCGCATCATAGTTTTGTGGAAAACGAAAACTGGCCATTTTGCCCTCGTTTCCGGCATAAATGGTGGACTGCCAAACATGGCACATTTATAGTGGAATCTCAGACGAAGCGTACTACATCTGTCCATGTAACCTTGCCGAACTATTCAGGAATATTCTATCATTTCATTCGGCACCAAGCACGGAAATCGAGCCTGCACCAGTTATAGGACTTCCGGCCCAGTGCTTGGTGCAAGCATAGATTTTCAGAATACATGTTGTGTTTTTGAGACTGACTCCTAAACCAGCATCTTCGCTCACGCTGGCGAGTGGATTTATATTCGCATAGATCATGACATAAATTTCAAATTCCTCGCTCGAAACGGATTCACGTACATCTTTGACGTTAAAAGTGCATTGACCCTGCTCAGAACTCGATTGCAGACACTTCTGAACTCACAGCTAAAGGAAGCACTGTGATCAATATATCTATCGTCCTACAACCAAGTTGTTGCGACTCAAGGAATCAGGAAAAGAAAATGCACGCCCTGCTATTGGCTCCGTAGCTGACCCACCTCCACTGCCTCATGCGGACGAAAAAAAAACAAAAAGAAGAGGGGGAGAAAGACGTTCGTCGCAACAGCCGTCGTCCACCACCGAAATGGTAGCTGGTGCACTGACGGCCAACAACAGAAAAAGTCCGGTGACAGGCTAGCCCCCGCCGCAAGCGACGCTGACCTCGCATTCCCAGCCCCGTAGGGCCAGGAGCAGCCAACTAAAACCAAGTCATCAAAACGGCATCTTTTATTTCTCTGGCGCACACTGCAAAACCGACAAATTTCATAAATCAACTAATGACACAGAGAGTTTTGATTACCAGGCAACTACACCAAGAGATTCCCGAACTTATCAGCTGTGCGTGCAGCGTATGTGCTGTCGGCGCTAGTAGATTATCTGTATCAGAATGCATTAGCAAAGTGGCTGCTCACCTCTAGTGCCGCCACAGCACCTCACCTGTTTCAATCGGCTCCACGCCAGCAGACGCGTGCTTTTCCACTGTATTCCAGCCTGTGTGGGATGGTGCAGGCCAAGCAGCAATATGGCCACCAATAAACATACGATTGTTTTTCAGCCATTTCGTCAAGGTTGCGCAGGGTTTTAATTTCTAAAATTATTATGAACGTTGCTAATGGCTAGCAACAAATCTCTCATTGTAATCAGGTCCCTATCGGTAGCAGGTAAAGTATAAACATCTGCATTCAGTCAATCGCATTGCTATTAATATTAAGCGTCTGTTTTTGACGTCCGCCATTCATACAATTACTATGATGCAAAAACTTCTCGTTACCTGAAAATGTTCTTTTTAAGAACTGAAAATCGGCCATTACGATACTTATGGTAACGCTGAAGGTTGTTGAACATTACCATATTTATTAGAGCCGGTAATGTGGATTTTTCGCCTTTGGCAAACCATCAAAACATGTAGATTCTGTACCCACCACCTTGAGAATGTCTCCATTTTCTGTGACATATTTCTGCGCCGTTATATTCTTCCCTACTTCTTATAACTCTTAAAGAAACCCGGTTAATTCACTCCGATCTTTACCTGTTATAAACCTAGCGAAGCTCAAGATATATTGCTTGCTCCTCATCAGGGAAAGAACGTTTTGGCATCATGCACCTGCCCCGCCGCGGTGGTGAAAACTTG
This sequence comes from Amblyomma maculatum, assembly GCA_023969395.1. Classification (NCBI taxonomy): domain Eukaryota; kingdom Metazoa; phylum Arthropoda; class Arachnida; order Ixodida; family Ixodidae; genus Amblyomma; species Amblyomma maculatum. Next base: position 146,139 of record JAJIZL010031068.1, read on the forward strand.
CTACGGCTTCATTTAACATTTTAAAAGTGAGATTCTCAATTGAATACCTAAGCGCTGTAACCCAAAAGCAACTATATAAGCACCGGCTTGATGTAATGATCCTAGTGCCGTTGTATCAATCATTACACTGTGAAGTGGAAAGTAAGGATGCCTTACAAAGCGTTATAAGATACCAGTACGTTCGTCAGCGGAAGAGTCGAATCCTGGCCTCGCGGTCGCTTGTCGATGGAGGCCAAAAGCAAGGCGTCCGTGTGCTGTGCGATGTCAGTGCACGTTAAAGAACCCCAGGTGGTCAAAATTTCCGGAGTCCTCCACTACGGCGTCTCTCATAGCCTGAGTTGCTTTGGGACGTTAAACCCCACAAACTAACCCAAACAAACGAAGAGTCGGTGACTACTCTGAAGAAACTCTTTATTAGGCTGCTTGCGCCCGCAAAGAACTCAGCAACTCGGCGGCATCGATAGCAACAAACGTGCTTGTCGATCGTCGAGCAAAGAATTCCCGTCACACTCATCAACGCTCAATTTAAAGGCTGCTCAGAACAATCTAGATAACGTCGTAAACTGCTACTAGCACAACCTGGAACATTGTAGAAACATGCGCAAGTGATCTGAACCTTCGAGCCAGATCTCGGCGGATCGTTCGCGACAAAGAAAATGATGACGCATCGCATCGCGATGAGTATGAACAAACACGGGATACAGAATTGACACGCGTGCCACAATCACAGTGATAAGGCCCCATGCCGGTGGCTGTTCAAAAACAACAAATACAGTTATGAAGGTTTCACGGCATTACTCCCCCCTTAAACAAACATGGCCTCGATGTTCCAGAATAAACACAGCAACCTAAATAGAAACATTACAGAGTTTAAACACCACGGATTCATTAACGCGCATAATAAGGCTTCAGACGAACAACGTAGATATCTGGGCGTGCGCATCGCCGTTGTGATGCTGACGTTCTGTCGGGAATGACATCATAGTCAAGTGGTCCGACGCTGCGAATGATTTTGTACGGCCTAGGGTATCGACGCAACAACGTTTCACTTCGCCCGCGACGGTGAATTGGTCTCTAAACCCACGCTTGGTCTTCTGGATTGTACTCTGCGTGGCATCGTCGTAAGCTGTATCGTCGGCTGTCGGTGGGCTGTTGGTCTTTAATACGCAGCCGCGCGAGTCGTCGGGCTTCCTCTGCACGCTGCAGGTAGGCGGCGACGTCAAGGTTGTCCTCGTTGGTTACGTGCGGCAGCATTGCATCGAGCGTCGTCGTGGGCCCCTGCCGTACACAACCTTAAACAAGGTCGCTCTGGTCGTCTCCTGGGCTGCCGTGTTATACGCGAAGATCACGTCCGGTAAGATAGCTTCGCAGGCCTTGTGTTCAGCGTCGACATACATGGCGATGTCACGAAATCGGCGCCCATATTCATCAAGTCGGCACTGCGCGAGGCCCGCACGGCGTCGCGTGGAAAGCATGTAGAGAAAAGCCCCCTTCCCCGCGCG
>JAJIZL010031068.1:157442-183621 GCA_023969395.1 Amblyomma maculatum
TCCATCCATCCATCCATCCATCCATCCATCCATCCATCCATCCATCCTTCCATCCATCCATCCGTCCGTCCGTCCGTCCGTCCGTCCGTCCGTCCATCCATCCATCCATCCAGGTTCGTATACACACAACATAAAGACCCAAGCAAGTAGCAGGGGGGGCAGCGGCCGATGTAGCTCAGTTGGAAGAGCACCGGACGCGATATTCGGAGGTCGTGGGTACGGTTCCCATCATCGGCACGTTGTTTTTCTTCTACTTTTGGTTTAAATATCTTCCCTTTAACAGATTACATGACTAATTTCTGTGATTATCCAAGTAAACATTAAACAAATAAAAAAAATACATAAAATACCATCCCCAACGCTTTCCTTGGCCTCGCCGACTGTTGGCTTCTTTCCTTCATGTATTATAAAAAGCACCCTCATTTACCCTTAATTGATCTGCCTGGAGCATAGTAGACACATCCCGCGTGATTTCAATCTTTCGAGATACATTTCGAAACATCTTCTGCAACAAAGGAAATGATAAAGCAGCGTCTCGTGACAAGGAGCATAAACAAACAAAGAGTACATAATCGATGCGTGCGCTACAATCACGGTAATAAGGCCGCAAGCCGGCAGCTGCAGAAAAAGATTATAGGTTTGAATGGTTCGCGACAATATCTGTCGCGTGGCCGTCGCTGGTTCATTCAGTTCTTAACTGCTGTGCTTGTTTCAACGCCATACAGCAACCACGGGTGCCGTAGGAATCTGAGTCTTTTCTAAATATATTTCAGGCTAATTCCAGCCAGGCAACTATGATTCCACAAAATAGGTGGGGACGAAGGTAATTACCACTATCATAGCATCGGCCATAACGATCCGCCTTCTCAGTCTTTATGCACAGGTGGACGTTTCGTTCGTGCTTACCATTTCTGCCAATACCCTTTAGTGTCAGGTATGCAGTGTCTGCATCAATTTTGACTAGGCAGATATCCGCTTTAAAAACAAGATTTTGACCTTCATCTTCCATCAGAACACCCGGGAACGCATGGTGAGCAGCCCAGCCACACTAGCTCTCACTTTGCCAGTTCGGCTGGTCATAATGTGGGGAGGACAAAAAATGTTAAATTTTTGCTGCAGTATTGTTCTGTTGTGTTATCGGGACTGAGAACGCCTGTCGCATGTATATTTCACCACCACACATTTGAGAAGCACATACCTGTGCACAAAGCATTTTTTGGGGGGTTCTTTCCTGATATTTTAATTTTGTGATTTAGTGTATTTGAGCAACATATTCGATTTAAGTAGGGCATATGACCTCGGGCAATTGTTACTGCGTGAGAAGTTTTCTTAAAAACAATATTTGTCCGCCAAATATCCTGCATGTCTCCTCAGAACAAGGAACCAAGGTTTAACATTACCGAACTCAGGCAAGCTTTCAAAAGCAACTTACCTCATGGTTTAAAACTGTATAGTTCATTAAGATCTGATTGTTTTATTTTACAGGACATGCCAACCTGCTCAACGTCAAGACCTTTGGGAAATGCTGCTACACTTCTGTGCATCTTCCTTGCACTATGTAAGACTACTGATTACACTTTGGTCTTAAGCAACCTTATTAAGCACTTTAAAATGTGACATCAGAATTATCGACACAAATACACACACGCAATTATTATTAGTCCTGAAATATCATCGTTAGGTACAGTTTTTGGCAGAAGTGTAGAGCCCAAGAGGCCTGCTTCTGAGCCACGTTGTGCGGCTTGTAATGCATTTCCAGTGTTCCCAATCTCATGATGCTAAGATTTTTGCCCTTTCCTCTCCAGTGGGAATGACCTCCACTAATGCTTATTCATCACCACTATACGGCTCAGAAGCAGACCCCCTGGGCTCTACACTTATGAAGGCATACTTAAGAGGTTCTGGGAGATTATATACAGACCTGAACACAAATTTACGCTCCAACCCAATAACACGGGCTATCTCACGCAATCAATTTATGGTAAGAGTAAAAATCCTTAATAATTCTGTTTACTTTGATTAGAGTATTGCGCACTAACAGTTCAAAACACCTGAGCTCGTGCGTTTCGAAAACACCACATTTCAGAACTGCGTCATAATGTATGCCCTACTATACGCATTTTAGGAGAAAATCATCGTTGTCGTGAATTCAACGCAGTCTCTGCGTGATGATGTGGTGAGAAGGGCGTTAGAAGTTGCTTCACAGTTCATTCTAGACAATTAGTAGGGTGCAACCGGTCATTTTATGATAATACAAAGGTATCATTATCCACATCAGTAGTACAAATTCACAGTTGCTAAGGCACAGAATAACGGTAGTTATTGCTTTAATCTTGGTTGCATTCAAGGCATGCAGTGCGAAGCCATGAAATGTTTTCAGAACGCTGAACGCTTTTCAGGAAACATCAAAAATATTATATCCTGATATAATCGTGTTTATGAGTGACATCGCCTATTCTTTGAACCCTACGTTTCATTCCCACTTTAAAAATGTAGGGAGCTGATTACAGGGCCGCCCTACCTATTTCAGAGCCCAGATGTTATATTTCCGCTCATGTGTTGAGCGCCATTGGCCTCGATGAGTGCAACCAGCAGAGCTAACTGGGAGCATAGCGGAGGATTAAACTACGACACTAGCAAAGAGAACATGACGGAATGCTAAAACAAACGCTTCAGTAAAAGTATGAGAAGAATTCCGAAGGAGGATGAGGAAGGCGGAGGAGGAGGATACGGCGGACGCAGGTAAGCGTGCAAGAAGAAAACGGGAGGGAAGCACCTGACCCAATGCAATATCCAAGCGCCGCAAAGTTCGGCCCTGAACGTCATTTCAACGATCGAGTATTGCATCGAATACCGCTACTGTAGAACATTATATTCGTTTTGCCGACTTTTATCTTAGCCCGCCAGTGTTTTACTCGAAGCGTACATGGCAGTAACCCAGAATTGAGAAATGAGAAAACGGGTTTAGAAAAATGCACAAATACGCACGTGATTTTGAAATAAAATTGAGACTTAGCCATCCCTTCTGCAGCGCTCGTCATTACTTATCATCTCTCTTCCCATTTAGCATTCATCTGCTAGCTCAGTTGGAGGCTAGTTTGAGGTATGGACTAGAACCGACGACACATGTAGCTCTATTTAGGTGCCGTCCATCGTGAGCGTTCTTTGAGAAATGAGGAATATAACTCATTCCTTTACCAAAATAAAACCAGCTGAAGGCGCTTGATACTTTGTCAGTCTACATTGCAATTTATCGATGCAGAATTTTGCGGATGAAATGGAAGCGTTAGGAGCTTTGTCGCGTCTACTCTTGACTCGTAGTATATTTGCGCTCCAAATTTTCGTTCCAATGTGCAGGTCTCGGCACACAAATAAGTCGAAAAGACTATGTTGAGGCCCGTTCTCCTAATTGTGAAATCCTTGCACCAGCACAGGGCAATGTAAGTATGCCATTCCACTTAACGCCACTTTATGCCTGCCCTCAGAGACTTTTTCTATTTCACATGATGATCTACGTCACCGTAAATATTAAGGACAAACTGATTATAGAAACCTTCACGCCAGAGATGTTAGTCCGTGCACTGAAGAAAAACTTTATCCCTGGCTTTCCCCCAAGCGTTCTCAAACAAACTAGAAATGGATACTCTAACTTCAAAAGTTCGGCTGTGGACCATAATGATCGCGAGCCAATTTTTGAAATGCTTTAATTTTCTTTAGATCACGCTTATAACGTCCGACCGACAACTTTAGTGTACTTTCCTTGTCCCACTGACAAAAGCTCAATTTCAGAATTCATTTATGAGAGGAAAAATGATAAAATGATTTTCAGTATTCGAATACGTACCACTCAAAATTGACTTTAACCAACTGCCAAAACGATTATCGGTGCTGCATTTCCTCCTCCCGTGAAACCTTTCTTCAGACGTGCATAATTACACGTGACAAATCATGAGCAAACGTGTTTTTCCACCAAGGTATAGGAAGTAATTTTGTCGCATATCGTAAGCCAACAATAATAATCAAAATATCCCTGATCATTAATGGCGAGGTTTGCGGCATCCTGTATTTATTTTGACGCTTAAGTTGAGGTCAGATTTCTGCAGCGGTTTTCGACACCTTCGCCTGAACAGCAGTAATAAAAAACGATAGCAAAATGAACAATTCCGCAGAAATAAATTATAGCTTTACCTAGAATTGGTAATGTGTTTTATATTATTTACACATATTCCTTTGTCGCTATGCTCACTATGCGCGGACGCTGGGATTCTGTACGATAGCGAGAATGGCCATGTTAGACATCCATGGCTAGGAATATTCACTTGTTATTAAAACGTCTTGCTCTTTCTTCAGTGCCACCCCGTTTGTACCGGTAATGGCTTTTAATACTGAAATTTAAAAAACCTCTTGCTCTTTATTCCAGACGTGAGCGTGCGGCAAGCATTGACATTTCTTGCAAAGTGTTTTTACAGTACGGCGTTGTGTCTGAGAAAAAATACATCAATCTCACAAAATTCAGCTTTTAGAAAATTCTAGATAACTTATCTGAAGACTTCAATCTTTATATCTGATGCGATGAGAAAAAGAGGCACACGCATATTTTAAGCCGCTGATATCCCAGATTGCAATAGTTTTGATATCTGGAAATATGCTTTCTGGAGCGGACGCCTCTTTTGTTTTCACCAAACAAGAATTAGATAATTTTTAGCGCCTATGCGCTCAATTACATCGCCATAAATAATAAAAAATGACCTTTTGACATTTGTAACAATCACTTGAAGTGACTTTACTTCCGAAAAAGAGAACACTTATTCGTTGACTCATATTAAGTCCATTAGTCGGAGTCTATATTGCCAAGTCACGTGGAAAACTTGCGCTTCTTGTATTTTGCGGCGTCCTGGTTGCGACTCGTCATTGCTAGCGTGTAACCACCGGGAAATGTAACCACTGAAAATGTTACAGAAAAAAAAAACTCCACTCAGTACTTTCTTCGACCGCACGGCAAATATTAAAGGCAACACACGGAAAAATAAACCATTCCTCTCAATATTTCGATAACCGTAACTTATATCCACAGTTCTCAGTACTAAACAAACCGCCACCATTGCGTGGCAGTCTTTGTAATGAGCGCGAGTACTGTAGAAAGTGAAAGTCCGGGTTTGCAACACATTTGAAGGTTATAACATTGTCGCCAATATTGTCAAAGCACAGCGATTACAGTATTACGCAGTTGTCTCACAATTAAGAGTCTTAAAGTACCACTACCGTGACCGTCGAGTTAGGCATCAGCCTGGAGGGGTGGTTAACGACGTATACACAACCGTTGCTGCTGAAGATGAGGTGTTCGTCATTGATACTTTGACAAAATCATGTTTTAGTATCCAGACGTAAGGGATGTAAATGATAATTCCACCTGCTTCAGTCGAAGTGGCACGAAGTGTAACATTTTTCGTAGTCCTTGCTTGAATTTGTCACAATAACTCTTCCGAAATCTGTTGGTGCATTTAATATTAAGCACTAATTGGGTTACGTCCTGATTGCTGTATGGTGGTATTGCGCTTGTATAAATAAGCCGTTGATGACATTACTTTGGCGAGTGACTGTATAGTGTCGCGCTACAATCACGGTAAAAAAAAAGGGACCATGACTCAAAGCGTGAATATAGCTGCTTCTACGTTATCGTGAAGCATGCAATAATACCGGGCTACCTAGAACTATTGCAGCGGTGGCGTAAAGGTAGAACATCCGCCTCGCGTGCAAGAGTGGTGTCGCGGCTAGACTCCTGGTGTCCAGCAATTCCCTACGGGATTGAAAAAAATTCGTGTATCGATAACATTGCATAAAAAGGTTTGGCGTGTGAACTTATGCAGGTGAACAGCGTCGGAAGCGCACTTTTTCACCAGATCAGGTTTTGGCCACCCTTGTGTAGTAATTGGCCACAAACGCCAATGAATACTATAACAAACCCCAGGCCTCAGTCCCCAGCGGCTGCGAAGCAACTGACCACGGCGGCTGTCAGAACTGCAATGCAGCAAAGGGTGCTTAGAATCTCAGGTTCCGGACAGGCCGCCATTGGAAATTGACCCTGACAACGTTTAACGCTAGAATTCTAGCAACTGAGGATAGTTTAGCAGTGCTGTTAGAGGAATGAGAGGCCATGAAATGGGATGTCATAAGGCTTAGTGAGGTTAGGAGGCTGACAGAGGCTGACAGAGGCATATACTATACTGAACGGCGGACATGCATTGTGTTATCGAAGTTTACCGCACTGACGAGAACTAGGGTTAGGGTTCCTCATCAATGCGGCTTTATCTGTAAATATAGAGGAATTCTATAGCTTTAAAAAAGGGTGGCTGGCATTCTTATTAAGCTTAATACGCTGTATAAACTGAAGATTGTGCAGGCTTACGCACCTACATATAGTCATGATGATCAGGAACTTGAAAGCTTCTACGAAGATGTAGAATCGGCAATGAGGAAAGTAAAGACGCAGTATACTTTACTAATGGGTGACTTCAATGCCAAGGTAGGGAAAACGCAGGCTGGTTACCAGGCAGTGAATGACTGTGGCATTGGTTACAGCAATAGCAAAAGGAATTACTGTTTAGGTTTGCAGAGCGCAATAACTTAAGAATCATGAATACCGTTTTCAGCAAACGGAAGCAACGAAAGTGGACATGTAAAATCCCTAAGCGGGCGCCTAAAACTGAAATGGGCTTCATTCTGTATTTTAAGCCCGGTATCATGTACGATGAAGGGTTAATCGTGAAAGTGTGATGAAATGACCACAAGATGTTAAGGTTACGAATTAGCCTAGATCTCAAGAGGAAACGGATTATATTAGTAAGAGAGAAGTCCATCCACGAATTAGTAGTAAAGAGGAAGAAAGAAGAATTCATTATCTCGGTACAGGATAGATATTCAGTGTTAACCGAGGTTGTTGACCTTACCATAGAAGCGATAAACAATAATTTCAGAGATGTCATTACAGAGTGAGCAGTATATGTAGGTGGTAGGGTTGTTATAGGGGATAGCGGCAAACTGCCTAAGGAGACGAAATATGTTATTTAGAAACGTCAAAGTATGAAAACTTCAAAACAAAGCGACAGCATAGCCAGATATATCAAAGCTAATCAATAAGCGCAAAGTGGCCGCCATAAAAAAGTATAACATTGAAAATATTAAGCATGCTCCAAAGAACTGGAGCAGCCTTAAAGTGGTGAAGCGCAAACTGGGCATATGCAGAAATTAGATGTAAGGGCTAAGGGACAAGGCCGTCAATGTCATTATGAATATGGATATAATAGTCAAAGTAGCCAAGGAGTTATATACTGATTTATATAGGAGCAGAGGAATTCAGGACATTAATGAGATTGGGAGTAGTAAAAAGCAGTCAGGGACAAAAGACGACGTTAAGAAAGCTTTACAAACTATGAAAAGGGGGAAAGCAGCTGTGGAGGATCAGTTAACTACAGATTTGTTGAATGATGGGGGTATATCGTGCAAGACAAAACTGGCCACCCTGTATATGCAATTGCTGGTGTCATTGACAGTACCAGAGTCTTAAACAAAAGCCAATATTATTTTAATTTATAACAACAGAGACGCTAATGACTTAAAATATTACAAGCCAATCAATTTACTATTTGTTACATATAAGATGTTTACTAAGGTAATCGCAAACAGAATAAGGAAAACCTTAGACTTCAATCAAGGAAAAAATCAAGCAGGTTTTCGGAAAGGGTACTCTTCTATCGATCATATTCATATCCATACTAAATAACAAGCATTTATATATTGCTTTCATTGATTGCGAAAAAGCATTTCGCTCAGTAGAAACCTCAGCAGTCATACGGGCATTGCGAAATCAGGGTGTAGACGAGTCGTAAATGAAAGTACTGGATGATATCTATAGTGGCTGCACAGCAACCATTGTTCTGCATAAAGAAAGGTGTTAGGCAAGGAGACATGCTCTCCCCGGTATTATACACAGTTTGCTTAGAGGAAGTATTGTGATACTTGTAATGGGAGCAGTTAGGGATAAGGGGCAATGGAGTACACCTCAGTAATCTGCGATGTGATGATGACATTGTCTTGCTAAGCAACTTAGGGGATGGACAGCAAATAATGCTTGGTGTCCTAGACAGGAATAGCAGAAAAGTAGGCTTGAAAATCAATATGCAGAAGGCTAATGTAATGTCCAACTGCTCCGGGGAGGAACAGCAGTTAACAATAGGTAACGAAGCACTGGAAGGGGCAGACAAATATGTCTACTTAGGACTGGTAGTAACCATAAATCCAGATCATGACAAAAAAAAATGACAAGGAGAATAAGATCGGAATGGAGCGCATTTGGCAAGTACTCGCAGAATATAGCAAGCGGCGTACCGGTATTCCTAAGTTGGAAATTATACAACCGTTGAATATTACCTGCCCTTACCTATGGGGCTGAAGCGTGAAGGCTACTCAGAGGGTTATGGAACGAAATATGGTAGAGTTAACGTTAATAGGTAGGAAGCGTTGAGATTGGCCCAGAGAAATAGCTCGAGTTAATGACATTCTAACGGTACTCAAGAAGGGGAAAAGGGCATGGGCAATGCATCTAGTCATAAAGCGGACAACCGATGATCGCTTTGGGTAACGTACTGATTTCCACTGGAAGGAACGCGTAGCAGGGGGCGGTAGAAAGTTGGGTCGGCGGATGAGGTTAAGAAGCTCTCAGGGGTCGGGTAGATACAGGTATCATAGGGCCGGGTTAATTGGAGGAAAATGGGAGAGGCCTTCGCCTTACAGTGGTTGTTGTCTAGCTGATGATTATGACGATGATGATGATGATGATACGTGGTCCGGTGCCAGAAATGCAACCGTAGAATTTCCTGGTAGAAATAAGTGGGAATTATCGAATCTTAATGGACATTTGAGATATTGACAGGAGCCAAAAGCAACCTCGCTGTTACTGACCGCCTCCTTTTGGCTCTTCATTGCTCCCGGGCGTGCAGCAGGGTGATACGTTGTAACGAACGGACTACATGACAGCATATTGTAGCGTGGAAAAACTACTTGATGACCTATTCGATTGACTACTACTTATGAAAGTTGTAGCCGACGGCGCGGTGATGGTCGGCGGATGGCTTAGTTCTCTGTCGTCGTTGCCGAGATCGGAGGGTTCGGGCGGCGCAGCAGTGTAGCGCTCCTTGGCTTCGTACAAAAAAGGACTACAGTAATCTGGACTGCCTGCTATACTCATACAAAAGCAGCATGCCTGCATAAGTGCGGAGCGTTCGGCACCGGTGCCTAACGCGATTTAGCCAGAGCCCGAACTGCACTGCTCTCCTCCTGTCCTACTAGTCTCTAGGCCTGATCTGTTTCGCGAAAAGGCAATTTCAGCGAATCAACGCTTCAATAAAGACACGTCTTTTGTCAACGCTTTACTAGTAAGCTCATATCATAATAGAACAAGCTCAATAAGATGTGTGTTCTGCGACCGTCACCAGTCGGCCTAGTTCGCTCTTCACAGGTACAGACGACAACGTTTGGCGGCTTCTTTCAGCATTGCTCGGCTCTCCCGGTCACACTAGAGCTTCGTTGTGATTGTGCGCGCGTCCTGCGATGCAAGCAATTGTCGATTTCATTTCACAGTGGCTAAAACTTTACTCGATGACCATTTCATTCGCTAAAACGTTTAAATTTCACTCCACAGTCACAGGAGTCGCAGACATGAAAGCGACAGGAGCGTCATCGACATGCCAAACTAGAAAGCTACGTATGCTGGCCATGAATACTCCACTCAGGTGATTACCCTCGTCAAAAGGAACAAAGCGGCGCTGCGGCACAAGACGGGGGTAACGAGTCTAGATCGCGCACTGATCACGGTAATCCTTGTAGCTCGGCCAGTAGCTCTACCAGGCTCAGGCGCAACAGCGACATTGACAACCTCTTCGCCTAGGTCCGCGTGATCGCGAAATGTGGCCACTGCTCGTACAGCGCGAATTGAAGGCACCTCATCCGGCTTGGGGACACAAATGCCCGCAGGCCAAGTGTAGTATGCAGCAAATTGGCTTGACCCTCATCAGGGGTCGCATTAAACCGGCCAGATTAGGTTACATTGTATCGGTCGCTACTACGCCCCATATCTTTCTCTGACCGTGGGCAGGTTTCTGCATCGTGGTGCAACCCCAGAGTGGATCTCGGAAGCGATCACAAAATTATCAAAATAGTAGTTGAGATCCATGTAACGGAGAGTTGAGATAGTTGGTCAGCGTGAGAACGGGGGACAACGAAGGAAGCCAACACTCTCCTTATTGTATTTCTTCCTTGTTTCTCGTCTCTTAACTCTAGTAGTTGAGAACGGACCGCGGTTCACTGTAAGAACATGGTGGAGATGAGTAATTGGGATGCCTTTCGAGAAGGACATTCGGACCACTTGGAGATTATCGCAGATACAGTGGAACGGAATATGGGTGTCATTCAATCAGTCAAGGAGGTCGCTGGAGAAGTCTAGGTGGACGATAATTTCGAAGGTATTGACAAATATACGATACTCAAAGTAAATAAGAAGTCGGTGGAATGACAACTTGAGCAAAGCAAAGATGATAGAAATCGTCGGCTGCAAGAAGTGGCGCTAAATAAATAAATTGAGGATCATGCCCTGACTCTGACTAAACAGGACTGGGGAAGTATTTGAGACCAGATGAACTAGAACATACGAACGTTAGCACGTGGCACTTAGACACCTGCTGGATCCGGGTGAATAGAAAGTTGAGGCTAGACAGCAACTGCAAAAGTCGCCATATAAATATGAAGTGACCAAGGACGAGTCTCTAGTTGAGATCAGGGATCGCGGTAGCTTAGCAGCGCATAGTACAGGGCACCTTCTCTGCCTGATTACTCGAAAACAGCAAATCGCGATCTCGACGGCCTGTTCAGGGTAAGCGAGGCAGAGCGGAGCTGAACCGTGTCACAATGAAGACGGTCGTGGACTTCGATCAAATTAGTAACGGAATGTTGAGAAATATTGACCAATTGATAGAGATTTAATTGCATACGTGCAAATGTATAAACATTGGCATGGGGCCAGTAATTGGACCGGATTAAAATCGGCAGCAAGGGGATGCGTTAGGGATTGGTGCTATCCACCACATTGTTTAACGTTGCTATGCTGGGCCTCTCTTCAAATTGGCTGAGATCGAGGGGCTGCACCACACATTCTACGCTGATGACGTGACCCTATGGATGTGTAGGGGTAGTGACGGGCAGATTGAGCACATGTTTCAAACAGCTGTAGAAGTAGTGGAGATATCTCGAGGCAATTGGCTCCTATGTTGTTCCGAAGATACAGAAGTCCTCTTCCTGACGTCGATACCGCGGTGCGACAGTGGTCATCAGGATTAGGGGTGTTTCTCCATTATTTCTCTATTCATTGTTTATTCACCGTGTGGGCGGGACTTCTCTGCTGTGAAATGCCATCATATACATAGGCAGCCGCCCCGTCAAGTTGCTCTTCGAAGCATCTTTTTGGCGGCTGCTCCTTTCCTTTCCTTGTAGGAAAGGAAAAATAAAATATTATTATTATTATTGCTATGCTGGGTCTCTTATCAAATTGGCTGAGATCGAGGGGCTGCACCACGCACTACGGACTGTCATATTTATTAACTGTTAAAAAAACGCTGCCTTTCCTCGCGTGTGCAAAATGGCACGCGTGTTTCCTGTCTTCAAGTCTGTAAAAAAATCTGATGTTTCAAATTATCGTCCGATTTCTCTTCTATGTGCAACTTCTAAGCGTTTCGAATTAGCTTTGCACAACGTACTTTCCTTCCATCTTAAACATATCATAGTACCGAATCAACATGGCTTCAAGTCTGCTCGCTCTACTTCTACCAACCTAGTAACGTTTATGACGTATGCCTCTGCAGCAGTCCTTCAGAGGGGTCAGGTTGACACTGTGCACTGTGATATGAGCAAAGCTATAGGCGTTGTTACTCACTACTTCTTGAAAAGCTTCTACTCTCTGGCGTTGAAGTCAAACTCCTAGCCCTCCTACACAACTATCTCCTTGATCGCTTCTGCTTTGTCAGTGTCAATGGACAGACCTCTTTCGTTTACCCTGCAACTAGTGGAGTTCCTCAGGGTTCTGTAAGGTCCGCTTCTCTTCTTCGTTTTTATTAACGATGTTTCCTCGGTGGTGGTGGTGAAAACGTTTAATAAAATATGGAGTTGCATGAAGGTTGCTCTGGGGTCAGGCTTAGTGCCCTTCCCCTCACAAACACTAGGTGGAGTCCCTAGTGCGGGACCCCAGTGGCTTCCGCTGCCGCCATTGCTCTTTTGACCAAGGCCTTTTGGGCTTTCAGGTCGGAGCAGGCGAGTAGGTTCGCCTCCCAGTCCTCCCGGGTGGTGTTTTGGTTAGGTGCAAAGGCAGGGTTGGAGGGGCACGCCCACACCATGTAGAAAAGGTCCGAGGACATTTCCCCGCAGTGTGGGCACTCCCCGGAGAAGGCAGTGTCAAAGGTTTTAAGTGACGCCGGGCACATCATAGTATTCGTAAGGAGGCGAAGAAACACGCGTTCCTCCGCTCTTGTTAACCCTTTACACGGGTGGGGGTAAATATTGTGCCTGTTTTGGTACAGCTGCGTAATTTCTCTGAAAGTGTAAGCTGGTGTAAATTCTTCTGAGGAGCAAGGAGACGAGGTTGCCCGGTTAGCAAGCGCGCGGGCGGCGGCATCTGCTGCCTCGTTTCCTTCTAGCCCAGAATGGGCCGGAGCCCAGATTATGAAGCGGCGGGGTGGACTTTCCACGTACGAGCTGTTTTGCAGTAGTCGGTAGGTCAGGTCCGAGCTGTTTTTTAGTAGCCGGTAGGCCAGGTGCGGGACCCAGCCCTGTTGAAAGTTCCTACACGCCCCTCGCGAGTCCGTTATGATTGTTTTGGAATCAGAATGTGTTGCTGCTAACGCGATGGCGACCACCTCTGCCTGTGTTACGCTTCGGGCTTTAAATGTGAGCCCGTTTACCGTTTTGGACTCGTGGATCACTGCCGCCGTGTACCACCCGCCTTGGTGCGGGCCGGACGCGTCCACATAGTACACTCCGGGTTTCCCTTCGTAGTGATGAGCTAAGGCATCTGCCCTGGCCATGCGCCTACCCTCGTGGTCGTCCTTGGACATATTAGTGGGGAGTGGTTTTACCTGCAGGGCGTATCGCCACTCCTGGGGAAGCCTTACTCTTTCCTCGGTTACAGTCGTATGTTGTATGTGTAGACGGGTTAATAGGCGACGCCCCGACGGTGTCTGCGATAGTCGCGTGTATTGACTCGTGAGGTGGGCTTCTCTCAGCTCCTCGAACGAGTTCGTCATACCCAGACCTTGGAGTCTCAGGTTCGACGTGGTTATAGGGAGGTCGAGGGCCTTCTTCGCTATTTTGCGCGTGATCACCTAGAGGATGTTCTCGTCGTGTTTCTTGAGGTGGAGATAGGGGGTCGAGTACAGGATTCTGCTTATTACAAAGGCATTGGCCAGCCGTAGAGCATCTTTGCTTCTCAGTCCCACTTTTTTGTTTGAGACTCTGCGGACCATTTGGCCCACCAGGTCTCCCACCTTTTTTAGCTTGTCGAGCGTGGTCTTCGCTAGCTTACGCTGGTGAATGAAAAGGCCCAGTACTCTAATTTTCTCCCTCTCGGGTATTGGTTCTGATCCAAGTCGCAATTCTATCTTGTCTGTGCATTTTTTTGGAGGGACGAATGTGGACAAATTCGCATTTTTTGGTGAGCACTGAAGGCCGCATTTTTTCGCGTACTCATTTACAGAGGTGGCTGCCTCCTGCAAGCTGGCCTCCATTTCTCCGAGATCCTCGGCGATCAAGAACTCTTCGTTTCTTCTTTATTCTGATGATATAAAAATATTCAAGGTAATACATTCTTTTCAAGATTGCTTGTTGTTTCAATCGGACATATCTGCTTTTTCTGATTGGTTTGCGAAGAATCGGCTTACCCTCAATTCTTCCAAAACTAGGGTTGTCTCCTTTACTCGTAAAACACATAGCCTTCTCTACCATTATTCTGTCAATTCTGTGCTGTTGGACAGGTTTGATGAAATAAATGACCTTGGCGTACTTTTTGACCGCACCCTCAGCTTCTCCTCTTATACTAAACGCATTGCTCAGCGGGCTGTGCGCACACTCGGATTCGTTTGGAGACTTTCGAGAGAGTTCCGTACTCCACTTCCGTTCTTAAAACTGTACCTGTCCATATGCTTGCCACTTTGGAGTACACGTCGGTTGTTTGGAATGCCACTTGAAAATCGAACTTGGACAAGGTTGACAGAGTACAAAATATTTTTACGGATGTTTCATTATCGCTTTCCTTGCTAAACTTCCTCCTCTCGCTCCACCAGGAGCGCCCAACTGAATCTTCCTTCTGTTCACTGCCGTCGTATCAGAGTTGATATCATTTTTCTGTACAGACTCCTTCATGGCCACATAATGTGCCCTCAGCTCTTAGAGTACATCTACTGCGCGTTCCGCAAAAGAGCATGAGAAATTCAGACCATTTCAAGTTTCTCCGTCTCTTCATTCGCATTCCCCTCTGGACGGAATGCAGTGGTTATTCAACTCTTTTTGTCCTCACCTTGACATCGCCCAAAACTCGCTCTGTTCATTTATTTGGATGTTCGTAGCGTTGTATTCTAAATAGTACTTTATCACATATAACGCCCACTTTCTAGCCTAAAATATTGTATTCAATTCACTTTTTGCTTTTTCTCCTGTTCAATGCTGTCTGTATCTTGAACTGCTTTTAATGCATTTCTTACTTATATTTCAACTTTAAACTTCATATTCGAATCTTACTGTCCCGTGTTCAATTCTATTTCTTTATAGCATTCTGTATTCTGTATTCTGTATTTCTAGCCTGTGTTTTATGTACCACGCACTTGTTGCGGCTGGAATGGTTGTTTATTTTATGCATATTTCTATATTACTATAACCAATTTCAGTTATTTGTTGTTGTAGTTTTTTTCTTTCTATCTACTGTTTTTTTTTTCTTTCGTGATGTGCTCAACAATTCTCTCACTGTGTATATAAGTGATGCTACTCACTGATTGCTTTCTTTCCGTAATACTTTTCGTCTCAGCTTCATTTCATGTGTTATTTATTTCTTCTTTTGTGTTCTCTCTATGTGTGTAAACATGTTTGGGCATTTTCATTTTTGTTTCTTTGTTTTTATTTGTGCTGCAACACGAAGACCACATGGGTGTTCCTGCGCACATTAAATAAAGATTGATTTATTATTATTATTATTACTGTACGACCCCGAACATAAACGATATTGTCATTCCCAGGACGAAGAGTATACGGGTCCTTGGATTGAAAATTCTAGCTAATGGAAGATATTCCAAATTAAATCAGAGACCTGAATCTAGCATGAGCCAAACGGGCGGGCTTCTCAAAACAATAGCTAACAAGCACACTGGTAAGAGGAAGTTCTCTGTTCTTAGGCTATTGCAATCTTTAGTAATTAATACTTTCACCCCAGGCCTAACAGTTCAAAAGGCAGCGAAGGAGAAACTGGAAATCAATATTGAGAAGGGTATTGCATTCACTCTTGCCCTTCACCAAACACGTACACTAACGCGACTCTGACCTGCGACGACTGCGCAGTAGTACGGGTGGGAGTGTCCAGTGAGGCTGGGGTACGAGCCCGGACCTTTCTCCAAGAGTACGGACAAAATTCCCCCAGCAATCAGGTAAACGATGAAGGTACCCCCGCTCCACCGAAATATGCGCCCGATTAATATTATTATTGTAAAACAGGTATTGGGCTCTGATATGTTCAGCGCCTGTTGCTGAAGAGAACGACGACAAGCATGTTCAACGCGCGTGATGGGCAGGAAAGAAAACGACAACGAAACTCGCTTCGACGCTCGTACGTGTGCTGACACGTCTCGCGACTGATCGCAGAACGTTCCATTGACTGTTGACGACGTATCGCCCTGTTCAACATCTTCTACAACAAGTGGTGGAGGTGCCAGCATCCCCTCAATCTGGAGCTTCGCAGCCGAGCTTTGCCTGCCACTTCCGCGATGCGTGAGACTGCCAGCCAACCAACCGCCAACCCCATCGCCTGTCATCTGTCCCGGTGCAGCGCGTCAGCGCGACCCACCCATCTTCAGCGGCACCGATGACACGGATGTAGAAGACTGGTTGGCGTCGTATGAACGCGTAAGTGCGTACAACAAGTGGGACGACACCGTGAAGCTCACAAACGTCATTTTCTATTTGAGCGACGTTGCCAATCTCTGGTTTCGCAACCATGAGAGTGACATTTCTACCTGGACGGCTCTCAAGACCGGCCTGACCGAAGTTTTTGGCCGTCCCGCTATACGTAAGCTTCGCGCCGAGCAACGCTTGCGAAGTCGGGCACAACAAACCGGCGAAAACTTCACCAGTTTCATAGAAGACGTCGTAGACCTCTGCAAGCGCGTAAACCTTACCATGAGCGACGCCGAGAAGATCGGACACATTATGGAAGGCATTGACGATGACGCCTTCCAGATGCTCGTCGCCAAAAACCCCCAAACTGTGTCCGACGTTACAAACTTCTGCCAAAGCTTCGATGAGCTGCGCAAGAGGCGGCCTTCCACACTACGTGCTGGCCTTCAGCAGGCCACCCTTTCCAGCTTGGCTCTCTCTAGGGACGGTGCCCAGGCCCAGCAGTCGCTAATTCAGCATATTCAACAGTTTGGTCGTGAGGAAGTCGCACGCCAGCTTTCCTTGTCCACCTTCACTTGCCCGCCAGCACCTGCGCCTGCACCGCCACTCACTCCCACTCTTCAGCGTGTATTAGAAGAGCATGTCGCTGAGGTTCTGCCTTCACCTCCTCAGCAGCCGTTGGTGGCGCCTCCTGTCACGTACGCTTATGTTTTGGTGCGGCCATCACCCCCTGTCGCCCCTGTGTACAGCCGGCCTCCCCTCCTATACGAGCCTCAGGGAGGCCAGCAAAATGAGCAACCTACAATCCCCCCTTATCGTCCGGTTCTCCGCCGTCGACCACAGCCACACCCTTCCAACCCCTGGCGCACACAAGACAACCGACCTATCTGCTACGCCTGTGGAGTCGCCGGCCATGTGGCTCGTTTGTGCCGCAATCGTGGCCCTCGTCCCTACTACTATACACGTGAGCCGATATACAATCTTCCTCCGTCCCCCTCGCCTGTGTTCCCTGAGGCTCCTCCGCAGTCCTCTTCAAGTTACGATCGCCGCTCCAACCGCTTGCCTTCTCCTGGCCGTCGTTCCCGATCTCCGCCGCCAACCAGCCGTTAACACGGAAAACTAACGGCCGCAGTTCCGGAGGCAAGAACTGCGCCATCAGGGACCAACGCAAGACCTGTTCACGTACCAGCCAACATTATTACCATATTCATCGAAGGAGTTCCTGTTGAAGCACTTGTAGACACTGGCGCAGCCGTTTCTGTTCTTAATTACGCCCTCTGTCGTAAACCCAAAATGTGATGACGCCGCTTGCTGCAATTTCTCTTCGCCCAGCCAGCGCCCAGGACATTCGACCATTTGCCGCCTGCACCGCCCGCCTTGTCATCGACGACGTTCAATACACAATAGAATTCCTCGTCCTCGCCCGCTCATCACATGACGTTATCCTTGGTTGGGACTTCCTCTCCAGTCATAACGCCATAATACACTGCGCCCGTGCTCAACTTGAGTTATCACCCCTCAGTGACACTTTTTTCGACACACCCGCTGCTGCTGCCGCTACCGTGCACGTCGCAGAGGACACCGACGTTCCGCCTTTCTCCTCAGTGCTTGTGCCTCTTTATTGTGCTGCTCTTTCCGACGCCACTGTTATCGACACACCTTCGTTACGATGCGCTGACCAAAAATACGTGTTGCTGCCCCATGCTGTGCTGACAATTTTTCGCAACTCAAGTGCTATTTTTGTTTGTAACCCGTGCCCCTGCCCTACCACTTTACTTCGCGGCCAGCCACTGGGTAGTGTTGCTTTGCTCGATGCCACGCCCACCTATCCCTTCAGCGATACCACCGCCGGCCTTCACATCAGCGCCATAACACCTATTCCTGTCGCCACTCCATCTTCCCTCGAAGTTTTCCACCGCTCCTTCGACGCTGGCCTGACGCCCTTACAACGAGCCCAGCTTGTCGCCATCCTACAACGTTTCGCGGCTTCGTTCGACTCCCAGCAACCTTCGTTGGGGCGCACAACTGCCGTTACTCACCGCATTGATACTGGCACGCATGCCCCTTTGCGCCAGCGTCCGTACCGTGTTTCAGCCGCCCAGCGCCGCATTATTGACGAACAGGTGACCGACATGCTCCAGCGCAACGTGATCCAACCGTCGCACAGCCCTTGGGCGTGTCCGGTCGTCCTGGTCAAGAAAAAAGGCGGTTCCATCCGATTCTGTATAGATTACCGCCGACTGAACAAGATCACGCGCAAGGACGTTTATCCTCTCCCTCGTATCGACGACGCCCTTGACTGCCTGCAGGGAGCTGAGTTCTTTTCTTCAATAGACCTGCGTTCCGGCTACTGGCAGGTGCCGATGGCAGAGACCGATCGCCCAAAAACCGCTTTCGTCACACCCGATGGGCTCTATGAGTTTAATGTCATGCCATTCGAACGCATGATGGACAATCTACTCAGAGGGCTCAAATGGCAAACTTGCCTTTGTTACCTTGACGAAGTTGTCATCTTTTCCCCAGATTTTCAATCTCACCTCCAGCGCCTTGAGACAGTTCTGCAATGCCTGACCGACGCTGGCCTCCAATTAAATTTAAAGTGCCGTTTCGGAGCACGGCAGCTAACCATACTCGGACATATCTTCTCCAAGGATGGTGTTCTTCCCGATCCGGCAAAATTACGCGCTGTGGCAGAATTTCCCAAGCGAACTAATGTGAAAGAACTCTGCAGCTTCGTCGGCCTCTGCTCGTACTTCCGCCGCTTCGTTCGCAATTTCGCCACAATCATCAACCCTCTCACCAAGCTTCTCTCCTGCCACGATCTTTCAGCCTGGTCTCCGCACTGTGATGATGCCTTCGCGACACTCCGCCACCTTCTGACGACTCCGCCAATCCTGCGTCATTTCGACCCTTCTTCTCCCACAGAAATCCACACTGATGCCAGCGGCGTCGGCCTCGGCGCAGTACTCGCTCAGCGGAAGTCTGACGTTGATGAGTACGTTGTCGCTTACACAAGTCGGACCCTAACAAAAGCTGAAGCAAACTATTCCGTCACCGAGAAAGAGTGTCTCGCTATTCTCTGGGCAATAGCAAAATTTCGCCTCCACTGGTATGGCCGTTCTTTTGATGTCACCGATCATCACTCCCTCTGCTGGCTGTCTTCTTTGAAAGATCCTTCTGGTCGACTGGCCCGTTGGGCTCTGACGGAAGCATATGAACGGTCAGATGATCGGTAGAGGAAGAAGAAGAACGAGGGTCAGAAGGACGTTTGTATTCGCGGCCCTTCATCGACCCCTCTGTAAATAAATCCCCCTGTGGGTACTAAGCACGTAACAATATTAGCAAGCGAAAGAATAAGACCATTTTTTTCCAGCCCATACAGTTTTAATTCTAAAGGAACTGTATTCCTGAATGCTCGTAAGCAAGGACGAGGTCGGGGCACTTGTGTAACCCCAGGCAACGAAAATCACGTCAGAGAAACTGTACAGCTTCGAGTAATATTCGTTGAAGTAAATTTAATAAATTCAGGGCTTTTAACTTGGGCATGCAGTGACACGATCCGCATTTATATATGGCAGACATCGATTCCGGAGGTATTTTGTGTGTGATTTTAATTCTTGTGACCTGGAGGTTTTAGATTGAAGAATGCACAATTGCCGTCAGGAGGTTGTGGATTTTCAGGCTTGATTGAAAATGACAGAGAATGATCCCTTCATCATTAGCATCAATTTTCGAAGACAGAGAAGGTTCTGTGCAAGGGCATCTTTCACCGATTATCTATAGTTATGCCTGTTATGTCTAATCGTTTGTAATACGTCTTCGTCAGAAAAAAGGCAAACGGATGAACGAACAACTGAATTTAGTGGTTAATAAAAATGGGAAGCACCTCCAAAGGTATCTGCCTCACACCAAGTTTGTTTAGCAGCTGCCGCCTTCCTCGGTGTCCCCGCTGCACTCGTCCACGCCCCCTCGGCCCCCTTCTCTTCATTCGAGCCTCCGGCGTCGAGCGAGGCTTTCCAGGAACTTCGAGCGTCTGAAGCGGCCCAGGGGGTCGAGCGGCGTCGTCCTCGAAGGGGGCAGGAGTGGTCAATAATTAGACCGCGCGTGCGTCCGAAATAGTTGGGGTGGAAGTCCAAGCATTCTCCTCGCTGACAACCCCTCTTTCGCGAACAGCGTTCGCAACACATTCCCGTCCGAAATGGCACAGGCATTTCACAGACACACGCACTTACTGTACAAGCTCGATTGGTTGCAGCACTTGTAGTGGTCGCCGCAGGGTGATTCTTCCGGAAAGTCGCACGGTGCACGATCGAATTCACCTGTGGCGGCCAGGGAAGGTCGTGTCGACTATCGCTATCTGCCAGAGTTGTCTGGACTGCAGAATCTCCTTGAGCTACCCAATATCGCCTGCCTGTAGACTCCGAGTCGGTATTTTTTTTATGCCGCTACGTGGTTTACAAATGTTTCAAATACTCGTTCATTAATTGCCGCCAGAATCCGCGCAGAATGCGTGCTTTGTTCGTGAACACTGGCCGTAGGGTCACTCCGGTAATGGAATTATGTTCAATGGACGGAACATCTGGCAGTGCGGTCAGCCTCCTGCCGATGAGAAACGAGGCCGAGCAAAGAAGAATAGGCTAGTTCGCTACGGTGGCGGCGGTGGTGGTGAAAACTTTATTTCCGTAAAAAAAAAAGAGAAAAACATTTGTCAGAGGATGAATGGGCTTCTTTTCATTGGCTTCGTGATGTGGCCGTCAGACCGTGTCTTTCGGCGACTTCGAAAGCCCAGCTCACCGCCCGCAGTTGTACCACAGGCTCAGAACTGGTCACCGCAGCCTCCCGTTGTAGTGGGTTAAATAATAGCCGTTCTGCTTTGGGTTGAAGCTCAGGGCACATATGTAGGATATGAGCTAAGTCGGCCTTTTAGGCATCGCAAAGCGTGCATTCGGGGGTGTACAGCCCTTGGTTGACCAGTGATAGTCTAAAGGAGTTAGGGAAGGTATCCTATTTGAGCTGCTTTCATGTCACGTGCTGGAGTTTACTCAGGAATCAATCCGGGGCTGGGTATTCTAGTCTGTAATACGTCGGGATTTCTTGGTACGTTATCATGCGTTCCTTCACCCCTCGCAGGCACGATTGGTCCACTGCCCGGTTGACGAATGCTCGGGCTATATTGTGGTCTGCTTCGTTCCCCATGTGGGACGAGTGCGCAGGGACCCATATAATTTTCATCTGGTGGGGAGAGAAATGTTATTTTTTAATGATTTTATATGCCGTTTTGTGAATTTTGCCTTTTCCAAAATTACGCACTCCCGTTCTTGAGTCGCTGACAATAATTCAAAAAGCGATATTCGTTATTAAAATTGCTATCGCGGATTCCTCCGCTTCTTACGGACGGAGAGGTGTTTACATTTTTGGTCTGCGATGGCGACCGCGAAGGCGTCCCGTTCTGCGTGTTCGGCCGCATCTACGTAGAGTGCCTCCTCGTGGTTTCCATACAGCTTGTAAAGAGATTTGGCTCTGGCCTGTCTTCTCTCCTTATGGTAAACCGGGTGCATGCATATTCTTGGGATCGGGTGCGCTACGAAGATATTTCGTTCGTTTTAGCTGTTTCGAAACATATTTTTAGGTCCTGCATGTAGGGCTGCCTTGTACGTTTGTCTTATTAAGCAGTTGATCTTTCCTTTTCTGCTTTACAAAGGTTTCGGTACGCAAGGGAGTAGACGAAGCGGCTCAGCCCGAAGGCCTGAAACAGTCGTTCTAAGGTCCGCCTCCTTCATTCCCACATGCTTGTTGGTGATGCGTCGAGTAAAACGGTTCGGCTGGTTTACGCATTCCGTGAGTTTGTTGATTGTCGCTGTGTTTTTGCCATTGCTTTGAATGTGCATGCGTAATATTCTAATCGTTTGGACTTCGGGGACTAAGGTGTTTTTTACGTAGACCTCTATGACGATAGGAGTTGTTCTTGCAGATCCTCTCGGTTTGTAACGCATGACCAAATCCTCCGACTTTCTCAGAGAGTAGAAAGGCCTATCGCCTCCGCCCACTCGGAGGCAATGTCAGCTCCCGCTTGCAGTGTCTGCTTTATGTCCCCTCTAGTTGTCCATAGCGTGATATCGTCAGCGTAGAGAGAGTGCGACAGTTTCGGAACTCGCTCTAGGAGTTGAGTCATTGGTATGAGTGTGATATTAAAGAGCAGGCATGAGAGCACCGATCCTTGCGGGCTGCCTTTGCTGCCCAGTTTCAAGGTGTCCGATTTGCGGGGCCCGAAACGATTCTCCGCCGTCCGATTGGATATGAAGGCTTTGAAATAGTTCTGGGTACGCTCGTCTACGTCCACGACTGAAAGTGCTGCCGTTATGGACTCGTGTTCGACATTGTCGAAAGCCTTAGTTAAGTCGAGGGCCAAGATTGCTTTCGTCCCTTTGTTATACCTTTGGCTTACCACGTCCTCCGTCAGCCGGACCATAATCTGCTGCGTGGAGAGATGTGGTCTCAAGCCTACCATGGTGTTGGGGAAGAGTTCTTGTTTGTCCATATGGGGGGGGGGGGGGGGTTTGTATGCATTCTACGATGACGTGTTCTAGGAACCTGCCTAGGAGGGATGTGAGAGATATGATCTTCAAGTTTTGAATTTCCAGGCTCTTGCTCGGCTTTGGAATGAAGATAACTTTCGGGAGCCTCCAGGAGGGCTGCAGTTGCCTTCTTTCCCAGCAGTTGTTGAAAGGTTTGGGGATTTCTTCGATCGAGGTGTTGTCGAGGTACCTAGTTAGCTTATTATTGGTTACCCCGTCAGCTCCCGGTGCTGACGAAGTGCGCAGCTGGAGCAGCGCCGCCCTTACCTCTTCAACGGTGATCTCCTCGTCCATTTCTGGATTTGCGACCCGTCGTATTTCGGTAGTTGATTTTTTGCACGGACGTGACTAGGTATATTTCTCTGAGCGATTCGAGGAGCTTGTCTTCCTCGAGCGGGTGTGCGTCTGTGATTCAGCTAATGGTTTTGTTGTGCGTCGATTTGCAATTCTACGGGTCTAGGAGGTGTCAAAGAAGGTGCCATGTGTCTTTGAGTCCGAGCTTGCCGCTCATTTGGTCGCACGTTTGGCCCCCTTGTTTAAGCAATTCTTGCGCATATGCTATGCCAAGTTTTTGACGAGGCGCGCAATTTTAGGTTTTAAATGCCTACTATTCCTTTGTTTCATCCACTTCTTCTGGAGGCTTTCGTGCGCCTGCCACAGGTGTAGTAGTCTGCTGTCCGCCGATTGCGTTTCCGCTATGACCGGTACTGCCTCGGTCGCAGTTTCAATGTCCTTGTTTAGCTGTTTTAACAAATCTCCGAGGTTCTCTATTTTACCCGCTTTGTTTTGCGTTCGAACGAGTCAGATATTATCCCAGCCTGTGATTTTGATTTCTTTCCTTCCCTTTTTCTTGAGCGACGTTGCAGTGATTGTAGTTTCGATAATGTAATACTCGCTGCCTAGGCTACACGCGGTGTTTTTCCACTGCCCGTTTCGCACGTTCTTACATAGCGTGATATCCGGGCTTGTGTCAGCTTGCACGCTGTTGCCTTGTCATGTAGCTTGTGTGTAGCGTGTCTTTTAGCAGTGTTAGACCTTCATCCTGGACGTAGTTTCAGATTACCTTGCCTTTCTTGTTAATTTTGTCCCCCCCCCCCCCCCTGTGTCTGGCGTTGACGTCACCAACAATAATCAGTGGCCTGCGTCCACTAAATTTGAGAGCTTTGCCTATGGCTTCCGTTATCGGGGGGAGGGGGGTGTTGCGATTTCGGTACGCTATATACGTATGGAAAAAAAGAGGCTCGCGTTTCCTCTTTTTGTCTGTATGAGTTGCACGAGGAGGCATTCTGCGTCCGTCGTATTAATTTCGTGCTCAACGGCAGATACGTTTCTATGGACCAAAACGGGTGCGCAGGAGTTTTCATAGGTTTTATAATTTTAGAGCTTTACTTTGATGTTGGTTTCCTGAAGTGCGATGACGTCCGGGACTACGGAAACACTCATATTCTGGATGTTAAGCTGCAGGGTCTCTTGCCTTTGGCGGAAACTCCTTCAGTTCCACTGCCATACTCTGATTTCCTTAAGGCTTTCCGCCATATTGGAGCTGTGCCTGAGTGTTATAGGGGTTGGGTTCGGAAGTTGTTGTGCCTGCAAGGATTTCCGCATGGTTCTTGAGTTTGGTTTGCAAAGCAGCCACTGCAGCCTCCGTTTGGCTGAGCCATGCTTCAAGAGAGTCCATGCAGCTGTTTAGCTCTGTGGAAAGCCCGCCTATCTAGCCTTTATATCGGCTCTGTTTTTCTCAGCGGTTTTCCTATTCTTCTCTTCCAAGCTAGCTCTTGAGCTCTGCATGAGTTGAATTATGTCTTTGAGGTTGGGGTTCTCTAACGCTAGTAGTTTACATGGTTCGCTTTTTAGCTGAGGGGCTGTTACGCTGTGCCGAAGTGACTCGCGAGGAGCTCGCGGATGTGGGTACCGAGTTGGTTACGTTAGCCCGCGGGGCATAATCTATCGGAGGGCTCGGAGTCTCCTGTTTTGAGGGGAGGGGTGGAGATTTATTTTCTTTCTGGTTTGAAATCATCGTCCTAAGCTCACTGATCGCCTCGTTTTGCCGGTTAATTATCTCCCTGAGCTCCGCCATCCCCCCTCTAGCTTGGCTGTTGTGCTGCGGTTTCCGACTCACCTGTTTAGGAAAGCGCTCTTTGCTCTCGGTAGGAGCGGGAAGAAGTCGGATCGACCTCGGCTCTTCCGGTTTCTCTCGTTGTTGGATTTGGATCTGCTCCGGGGCTCGTGTTGTCCCTGGCTGTGCTGAAGTGGTTGTTCGTGCAGCCACGCGCCGTTGAAAGCGGTGGCTGTTTTTTCCTCGCGGGGGGTTACCGGGTGTCTCAAAAAGCACCTTGCATTTCTTCATACCAGTGAAGTGATCTCCACTCCATAGGACTCATATCAGTGTGCAATGTGGTTATTTTTTTGGCAGGTGCTCCTTCCTGCAGCGGTTGCATATGCTTGTCCTTTCTCTCGTACAAACGCCAGCCCTGTGGCCAGCTCGTCGGCAAATAAAACAGGCTTCCACTTTGGCTCTGAAAGGGTAGCACGGGTAGAGCCCTCCATAGAATCGGATTTGCCTGGGCGCTCTTTTGGTCCCTGTAAAGGTAATTAGCAGTGCCGATGCCTTGCCCAGCCACCTGGCGTCGACAATCTGGCAATCCCTGTTCACGTCGGTGATGTCCTTGAGGATTTCCTCGTGGGTGCGGTCGTCCCGTGAGTTGTAGACGATCCCCTTGACGGCTTCGTCCGGGGCCGCCACGTAAGCGCTGACTTGGTATATTTGGTTTTGTAGTTCCAAGTTCTGAAGGTTGACATGCTTGCTGACTCTCTCTCGCAACGGGTAGCTCATGGTGAATGCAATGTTGGTTGGCTTTATGCGTACTTGGTCTTGCTTTTTGGTAGCGGCGAAGTCTACTTCGGAGCCCTGGCAGACCTTCGGCATAAGGTTGTTGGCGGTTTAGGAGCGGAGGTCGAGTCCTCCTTCGGGTTGGAAAACCACTTTATAGTCCTCTGCCGGGAGGCGTGAAAGCGGTTTCCTCTCCCATAAAGGTTGACGCTTCGGGGATGACGTCTCCAGGTCGACAGTCTTGCCGGGGACGTCCTTTGGTGTAATATCAGACGCTGACGTAGCGTTTGCTTTCTTCGGGTGCACTCGGTCATGGGCCTTGTAGGCATACGTCCATAAAGCGGGGTTGTCATATTTTTTTCCGGAAGAATCTCCTCCCCTTGCACGGTGTAGTGCATCTTGCTCGGCTAGAAGTAGACCGGCGGTGGGTTTCCTAGTCGTACAAGGCCTAAAATAGAAGAGACATCTGGGCGAGTTGGTATGGTGACATGATAGAAAAACAGCGCAACGGACGTGGACGGAGGTGAAGAACAAACAGGACGGGCGCTGAACTCACAACTGAAGTTTATTGAAAAAAACA
>JAJIZL010031069.1:1736-22600 GCA_023969395.1 Amblyomma maculatum
TACATACATACATACATACATACATACATACATACATACATACATACGCCCGCCGGGGTGGCGCAGTGGTTATGGCGCTCGACTACTGTTCCCAAGGAAGCGGGTTCGAATCCCGGCTTCGGCGGCCGCTTTTCGATGGAGGCGAAAAGCAAGGTGCCCGTGTGCTGTGCGATGCCAGTGCACGTTAAAGGACCCCAGGTGGTCGAAATTTCCGGAGTCCTCCACTACGGCGTCTCTCATAGCCTGAGTCGCTTTGGGACGTTAAACCCCACAAACCAACCAACCAACCAACCACATACATACATACATACATACATACATACATACATACATACATACAAAACGCTGGTTGGGCTCGACGAGGAACGCGCGATGTACCGTGCTCAGTAGCAACGTTCAGCCTTTCGCATTTCTCCACTGCCGATTCTGCAGTGCTTTGGGAACTTTTATTGCTGCAGCACACATACAATGCGGGGTCTGGAAGCATGACTGCCTGTTAACAGCAAAATAAAGCTCAATAATTGAGACAGTAAACACAATCCTTTCAAAACGCCCTGCTGCTACATGATATTCCGTGATTAACTGAGCTAAACCATCTGCATTGTTTTTTTCCTTTACTTCTGTTCAAATTAAAATCCCGTGAAAGGGTACTTCAGGTGAGCTTTAAGGATTTTTTCTCTTCAGTATCCGTATTTCGTCTGGCAGTCTGTTGAATATCGCGGAGGTACAACAAGAGCACTGGCTTTCTCAGTATTTTCTTTAAGGAGTGGACCATACATAAAGAGAGACGGCGCGCAAGTTATCTTAATGGAATCAAGCTGCTTCCGGTTAAGCAGCAACGCCTAGCCGTAAATGGGAGAACTTTTCTCAGAACTGAAGCCATTACAAGTACGCTGTTATTCTGTGTTGTGCCGAAATTAATTAGCGCTGCGCTTTTGAATAGTGTAGTGCGAATACCTTTCTGTTGTATATGTTTCAAAGCCGAGAGTTAAAATCTCACAAACTATTCACCATCTTCTCAAAGTATCATACCGTCGGGCAAAAGAAAATGCGCAGCATTAACAACACATTAATCATTTCCAGTCTTGCTTTAGTGCATGCTCGCTGTCAGGTTACATTTACAGATGCTCTCAAATTGAAATCTCCCTTTAAAAAGCTCTCCAACAAGCTTGGAGGTGAAACCGGAAGTTGTAGTGCCGTGAGACATCAGACGCAACGGTGGCAGCTTTCACATAACTTGCGCGTGTACAGTGCAGCGAAAATACTTTAAATTATTTGTTAGTTTGCTAATGCTAGCTCCGTTACTTTATATAATCATTTATATATTATGCCACAGGGCGTGTAAATCTTATTGTTATGGACATAGGCCGGTAAATTAAAGAATTGCAAGATTGCGCTTAAGTCTGCTTATAAGCGCGGAAATGGCGAAAACCCCTCGTTGAGACTAACCGTGCTACTATCATCATTATCACCTAAATGCACAGTCATTGCATCGCTACAACCATCGTTATCATTATCACTAACTGTAGCGGCATTATTACGCTATTACTCATTATCACCACCTGCATCATCACTCTCATGGTTACTATATCATCCTCGTGGTAGACAAGGATCATTACAATTAGTATCTCTCTCTCTCTCACTCTCTAGTATTTTGTACCTGCAATGCACCCTGCATCAAGCTTACGCTCAAACTCATTTAAATGTAAGCGCAAACACGTTTTCAAGAATTTCTCAAGGTGCATGCATTAGAATATATGAAATCTGTAGATTAAGCTGACGAAGTGAGTTTGCACTGTGAATTAAAAATATCATCTAATAAATTGTTAAAGTCGCGACAATCTTCAGGCTTCTTGTCATAGCACAGCATCAATGCTAAAAACTTGACATTAACGTCATTAACGGTGTCGTTTCAAATTGCAACTGCTTTCGCCTAATTACTTTTCTGAGTCGCCCGATGTCGCAAAAACTGCCTTCAACTTCTTTCACTTTTGGCTTTCTTCCTCAGTGTAAGTGTTTATGCGTTGGAAGCGCATCACCTCTGCAGATGACGTCATCATTCGCGTGCCTACTTCACAGCATGTGCTGCGGAGAACCATGGACGCCGAAACAGTTTTATTCGACGATTACGGCTTCAATTTAAACACTAGCGCAAAACAACTAGGCATGATTTCGCATCAGCAGCCACAGATTCGACCCGTTTATTTTAGTTTAATTTAAAAACCGCTTCAACTGCCCTTTAAGCAAGCACTAGAGATTGCCCGAAGAATCTGAAGCTAGTAAATACCTAACGGAGAAACCTCACAAAGCGCGATCCCCTTCTATATATATACATCGATGCTGAGGCCGTCCCCAAGGAGAGCAGTCAAGAAAATGCGTCTCAGGTGATGCTTACCTTATGTTGACGTCTCAGCTTCACGAACAAGTTCAAAAATAGTACTGTAGTATTCTTTTTTGCGTGTCTGTTTGAAACAAGGGCGAAACGGTCTGTGGGCAATAATCGGATCCTTGGCCGGTATAGGCGAAGGGGGTTGTTCATGACCACAATGCGTTTGAAAGCTCATGGACATTGTTGTCGAGAACAACTTCTGCAAGCTGTTAATAAGTAAACTCCCAAGACCTTTGAAGTATTACTTTGGAAAGTTTCCATAAAAACCTTTTTCTTTCTTCCATATGTTCGGTTCATGTCCAAGTATACTTGGAAAGATCCTTGGATTGGAGACAGTTATTTTGCAGCCTCTTCATTTTCGCATAACGAAGGATTGTAGCAACTGCGACTAAAACGAAGACATTAAGCTATAGCACCACTTTCAGCAACCATGCCTAGCTGGAGTTACATGGTGCCCCAAAACTCAAGCCGAAAATTAGGCTAGTGACGTTCCCGTTGTTCCACCTAGGAAACTGCGTAGTTGGTCAGAGCAGCTGCAGCGTTCGTCAAGAACGCAACTTCAAAGACACGCGAAGCTATTCGCGCATCACAGACTGAGGGGCTCTCATTCTCTGCCGATGCAAATGGACCTGTGCGCAAGTTTGGAACAAAGCCTGCTATACGTGATGCCTCACGTAGCGATGCCACCTCGCACATGGTGTGCACTTGGTTCATTATCGGATACCGTCGGCACGGATGTGTACGAACCGCTCATTGGCTGCGATATCAAATTAACAGCCTGCGCCCACACATTCGCTTTCGCGCGCCGGTCACCGAGCTGTCGCCGCCATAGTGGCAAATTGAAAGGCAGCGCTGCTCAATGATAACTTTGGCGCACTAATTGGTCAATGGGCTTGAATAGACTGGAGAGGTGCTGAGTTTTACGAAGGACATGGCGCAGAGGCTACAGCGTCATCAAAGGGACTTGCTGGAAAAACTTGGAGCGAGAAATGTTTTGATGTGAAGGCGTGGGGTCGCTTTGAGAAAACACGTTCGGCTCAGTATAATACCGCAGTGTGCTTCGCTCCTTACGTACTGAATGGATGGGATGAATGACGTATGGGCAAGAGGGGGGTACAGATGCTTTGTTGTGTCGGCTCAAAGCAGCGCTCGACGTGGCAGTGTTTCAATGCATGCGATGAATGGACACGTGCGTAGTGAATAACAGAGTTGAAGCCCGTTCGAATTAACTCGGCGTCTATCACGCCGGCTAAATGCGAGCCGTAACTAAGTTCTTCGTAAAACCGTGCCAATATTAGCACAGTTAATCTGCGGGGAAGCTTCCTAACGCTTTCTCAGTATCAAGCAATAGTCAGCGTTAGACATCTGACATTATAAGCAAGTCAAACAAAATGAAGAAGGCTGTAATACAGTAGCGATAAAAAAAGGAAACAATTACACACGTCCCGCGACGCACATGAGGCGACTTCGTTGCAATTCTATGAGTAAGATTGTATAGACCACCGGTGTTTGGACACGGGGGCGTGGAACCGGCGACATGTCGGTGCTGCGATTTATGCAGTTTCTTCTGTTGACGCAGGTTGGTCTTCCTTCTGTACAATTTAGTTTATATGCTCTGCCTGTTCCACCTCACGTGCTATTTCAGCGCATGCGTGACTCTCGCGTAGTTAGACATCACGTCAGACAACGTTTCGTATTGTTTAGAAACACTGCATTTTTATTCTTATTTCAAGGAACGCAGATAAATTAGAGAAAGTGGTTACCAGTCAGGAAAGCATAATGGCGAAATTAACCTGAATTGAAACCAAACAAACTTCTGGGGAAACACAATTTGGAGACATGTTCAACCAAGTGCGGACCATAAAAGACGAGTTTGAGCCGTTTGATGACCTGCATCTAATGCTGCAAAAGTACAAAGAAAAGTGCGACCACCAACAATCCCAGATACAAGCCCTCTCTTCCCGCTTAAAAATACTTGATAACCGTGATCGCCGCAACAATTTACCTTTTTTTTTTTATTCAGTGAATCGAAGATACAGGAAACTGTTGCTGACTGCGTAAAACTTGCTGTCAACCTGTGCTGTAACCAACATGGAATTGAAAACGTTGATGTCGTGAAGTCACACGTGAAGATTAAACCTTGCACTGATGTTAATAGGCCCGTAATCGCAAATGTTCGTACTGTAAAAGATAAGATGGCCGTCATTTTTAATGCTAGAAAACTTAAAGGCTCAAATGGTGAGCATCTCCGAAGACTTTCCCGCGTCGGTTCACGGCAAAAGAAAATATTTTTGGGAGTACGCGAAAGCAAACAGTCATTCAAAGAGCAAGGTAGACTTGAAATGATTCTTTATATATCGATGGAGTAAACTTCATCTGGGATGATGGTAAAATGCAAGCGGTTAAGCAATGACCACCTAATAGACGTTAACAAGTGTTCATTAACGTTAATAGTTATAAACTGCAGGAGTTTAAAAAGCTATAGGTTGACGATTTCCACCTAATGACAAGCATGATTCGGTCACATAACGTAGTCGGAACAGAATCATGGCTTTGCACGGTTATTTGAGATCACGAAGTATTTCCTGCATGCCACTCCTTCTACAGGAAAGATAGAAACTCCAATGGCGGCGGCATTTTTATCTTTGTTTATTCCAGCATAACTTAGTCAAATATTCAAGTTGAAACTGGCAGAGTTGAAAACGTCTGGTGTGAAAGTTTGCCGAAAATGGTGAACGACTTACTGTCGGTGCTTTTACAAAGCCCCCAGATACACACGAAGATGTTCTCACATCATTTAAGGATACTGTTTCTACTATCAAGTGTGGAAATTTATTTATAGCTGGTGATGTTTCCCTGCCAGAAATCCATTGGAATGCCAGTAACTTTAGGTCAGGACTGGATGGTCAATTATATACCGGAATGTTTAACCTTACCGAAGTGTATGCATTTGACCAACGTGTCTTAGAAACTATACGTGGTAAACACATATTAGATTTACTTCTGTCCAATTCACCCAATATGATTTCAGATACGCGTGTTATCCCCGGAGTCATCGATCACCAAGTAGTTGGCTCCTATGTTAACTCAGCAACTAAAGATTCCAGTCGTCATAAACCACAACAGGTGTTTTTCCACAGCAAAGCAGATTACTGCAGAAGACCACCACCCTTGAATTATATTTTCCAACTTTTGAAACCATAAATGAAGATTCAAGCGTTGAAGATCTTTGGTGCACTTTCAAGCAGGAAATTGCCGAATTGATGATGGTTGGTTGGTTGGTTGGTTTGTGGGGTTTAACGTCCCAAAGCGACTCAGGCTATGGGAGACGCCGTAGTGGAGGACTCCGGAAATTTCGACCACCTGGGGTTCTTTAACGTGCACTGACATCGCACAGCACACGGGCGCCTTGCTTTTCGCCTCCAGCGAAAAGCGGCCGCCGAGGCCGGGATTCGATCCCGCATCCTTGGGAACAGTAGTCGAGTGCCGTAACCACTGCGCCACCCCGGCGGGGCCCGAATTGATGAATAGATTCGTTCCCTCGCGTGTTCTTTCCCCTAAGCGTGCTCGTGATAAGCCTGGATGACTCGCATGTTGCGGGCTCTTATCCAAAATAAGCGACAATCTCACCGAAAATATCGCGCTATAAGGTTGCCAGGTGAAACATAAGGTGAAGCTTAGTGGCCTAGCTGCGTGTATCAAAGCTAAAATTAAACAGCCTAAAGATTCCTTTCTTGAAGCTCTTGAGAAAATGGTAAAACGTAATCTCAAGGATTTTTGGAAGTACGTGCTCAGTAATGGTAACAGTATTCCATATATAGCCTTTGAAATACGACAATACGATCATACACGACGATGCAGAAAAGGCCGAATTACTGAACTTTTTTTTTTTTTGTTTTCCATCCACAATCTCACGTCACATCCCTCTCGACAGACCATGTGTAAATGAGTTATTACCCTCAATTATTATTGAAGTCCAAAGTATCTTAAAATAATTTGCCTCTACTATCACGTACTAAAAATCATTAAGTACTTCTTTCCCCGCAGACTGGTAAACTGCCCGGGTCGTTCTAATACATAAATTCGGTCCCAGGAATGTTTATAATTATTGGTCGATCTCATTAAAAGGTGTTGCATGTAAAACACGTGAACACATTTTGTATACTAACATCATAGCTCACGTAAAGAGATGCAATATTCTGGATAACTCAACATGGCTTCCGCCATGGCTTTTCATGCGTCACTCAACCGAGTTTGTTCATGTGAGAGCGGCAGCTCTTGATGACGGAAGCAGCATTGATTGTGTTTTTCTTGATTTCAGTAACGCGTTTGATGTTGTCCCGCTTTATTTGTTGGTAGAAAAGCTCCATGCGTACAAACTGGATAGTAAGGTTATATCCTGGATACGGGAATACCTGTCCTTTCTCAAGCAGTACTTGTCCTTAATGGCTAACAATCCGCATGCGCTGATTTCACGTCCAGAGTCTCTCAGGACTTTCTGATTGGTTCCTTGCTGCTTTTTCTTTGCGTAAATGATATTGACAGAGTGGCCTGCACTGTGCGTCGTTTTTGCGGGCGATTGTGTCTTGTATAGAACAATATGGAGCAGTGATTGCAGGAATCTACAAAAAAGATGTTGATTCAATTGTAGATTGGTGCCGAATGTGGAAAATGGACATTAACTTGAACAAAACCTTACATATGCCTTCTTCAAGACGTGTTCAGCCGCCTGACTTTCCTTACAGCATCGACGGTGTGTTAATGAAAACTGTGCATGAGTTTAAATACCTAGATGTACTCCTTTAATCAGATTTGCCATGGAACAAGCACGTTGACCACACAGTGGTGAAAAGTGCAAAAATAAATTATACCGTACTTCAATACCGTTCCCCGTTCTCAGAAAGAGACTTTCTAGAATGTTCGTGCCCCGCCGGGGTGGTGCAGTGGTAAGACGCCCGACTACTGTCCGGAATTCCCGGGTTCGAACCCGACCTCGGCGGCTGCGTTTCGGTGGAGGCGAAACGAAGAGGCATCCGTGTGCTGTGCGATGTCAGCGTACGTTAAAAATCCCCAAGTGGTCGAAATTACTCAGTAGCCCTCCACCACGCCTCCTCTTTCTACTTTCACTTTCACCCTCCTCCCTTCCCTTACGGCGCGGTTCAGGTGTCCACAGACACAAGTGTGACAGATACTGCACCTTTCCCTTCCTGTGAACCAGTTATCAGAATGTTCGCTCCAGTTTGGAGTATGCGTACACTGTATGGGATCCCGACACCGTAGCATTAGGAACGAAACTTGATCTTGTCCAGAACCTAAGTGCCCGTTTTGGTTTAGGTAATTACAGTAGGAATCTGAGCATGAAAAGTGCTCAGCAAAGCTTTGGATGACAAGAGCTGAGCCACAGAAGAAAATGTCTCCACCTTGACTTATGATATATTTCACGATTGCACTAGCATCAGAAAATAACCTTCAGCCTCCAAGTTATGTATCGCAAAGAAGAGACGACCCAAAAAAGGTTAGACCATTTCAATACAAAACTGATTGTCTTAAGCGTTATTTCTTTCCAAAAACGGTGAAATAGTGGAATAATTTGCTAGCTTCTGTGGCTTCTATTTTGCGTAATGAAAATTTCTGTTAAGCATTGAAGGTTTGAGGTTTTATTTCCCCTGGAGCCACCTTTCTTGTTATTTATTTTAAAGCAGTGTTTTAAAGCATAGCTGTCTTGTGTTCCGCGATTTTGAGGCGGAAAGTGTGCACTACTGTCATGTATGGTCAAAAGGAATTGTGACATTTCCCGCATGTACGATTTTATTTTGCTTGGTTATATATCCCCCCCTCCCCCTTACTGTAATGCCTAACAGCGGTGGGGGACTGCATAAAAAAATAAATAAATAAATATACTATGGGTAAGATTTTATACAACATCCGTGTCATGCTTACGGTTAGAAACCCTCGCAGGTCGTTTTGTCGCCAGGAAGGTGTCTACCAAAAGGAACATTTCTGCTCCGGGTTCATGCGGGCGTGGCGCTTGCACTGAAAGGCATTGGAAAACTCCCTCATGTTGCGAAGGGGCACAACGCATCTTGCGTAGCCTGGCGCATATCTGCTCGCCCTCCTGCCGAAAAAACGGCGCTCGCACCACTTCAGGCAGAATCCAATAAAGAACAGCTGCTCTGGGTAAAATCGTCCCGGTGCCCGAACGAACCTGTCTTCTCCCGACAAGCTGCGATAGGCCTCGTACGCCGCGCGGGCTCCTGCGAAGTCGGCGATGTTCTCGGAGTCCAGCTCATCCTCGAGGACCATAGAGCGTGAGGCGAGGATGCTTTCGTGCTCTCTCCTCACGCAGCGAGCGTTGTTCTTGTAATGCGAAAGTGACGAAGGCGACATCCAAGACACCATTAAACCGTGTTCGTCGATGTTGATGCCACGCACGTCGAATGCGTGCATGATCTCGTGGCCAATTACGTGGCCTAGGCTCCCATAATTGAACGAAGCTGGCCCGTGCACCATGAAGATTGGAGCTTGCAGAAAGGCCGCGGGAACAACGATCTGATTGGATCCGACGCTATAGAAGGCGTTAATGTTGTTCACGGCGAACTCGAGACCGGTGCTTCTGTCAAGCAGCTTGCGAAGGTAGTGTCTGGAAGTGTTCAACCAAGCCGCCAGGAATGGCCCCGACGGGTAGGCCAGATCATCGTAGTAGGCGTCTAAGGCGGCCGGTGTGCTCTGGTCCTCTGGGTAACCTATGTGGAAAACTATGCGAGCCAGCTTGTTGAGGGCCACTGCTCGGGCGCGGCTGTCGAGCCAAGCTGACTCAGAGAGCAAGTGGCGGGCGCCTTCCCTGATGTTGACCGCAACGTCGTATGCCGCTTGCGCCTTGTCAGAAGGAACTACGGTGAAAAGTTGCTGGGCATGGAAGGCAACCGGCATGATGCTTTCTACTCGGTTTATACATCCCCACTCGTAGTTGTCGCCATAGAGGAAAGTCGCCACTGAGCTGTCGGCGTACCCGGCATAGGTTCGAATCACGTTCCAGGCAATGAGGGTCTTGATTCCGTGTGATCCGATTGTTGCGTAGAGTGTTTGCAGGTAGACCACAGCGCGTTTTTCCAAGAGAATTGTGTCGTCAGCCGTGTACAGAGCACCGGCATACTTCAGCAACAACCGTGTCCACTCTTCGGCCGTAATCGTATTGGGTGTTAACTCACCGATGTGCTTAATTTGCACCAAGTAGAAATCAGAGCCGTTGCTACGGAGCCCAGATGATACGTGCTCCATTGCTATATGCGCCCTGTTTTCTGTGACAAAAACCTTCTCCGATATTGCCACGATCTGCCTCCCGTACTGCTTCAGGAACACGGCCATGTACTTCGCCATTACTTCTCTCTTTAACAACGACGAGCGCAACTTGAACCAGACAAGCAGGTTTTTATCGACTCGGAGCAAGAGCTCGCGCTTAGAATCTTTAGTGAAGAACTCGGCCAAGTTGAACGCGAAGACAGCTGTGATGCCGTACTCGAAGTACAGTTCAAAGAGAATCTCCATAGCGGTGTCACTTCCATCTAACGTGGTGAGGTCTAGGCCGTGGTCACTCAAGAACTTAGTGAGGATGGACAGGTCTGACTGCTTCTTGGCGACCACATCGAGGCACGAGCTGTAGAGGGCGTTCGCTTTGCGAGCCGCCGAAGACTCTGGCGCTGTCGTCCTGTTGGCGATTGTGGCGCCCAGCATAGCTCTGAAGATGCTGTCCGTGCGGTCCGAGAGCGAGAGCATCTGGTCCGCTGCCTGCTCACTGTAAGAGCCGCATACGAACTCGTAGAAGTCGTGGCACGGGTCGACGGACGTGTTCACCGTAGCTCTGATGGTCTCGGCCACGTACAGACAGTCGAGAGATTCGCATGTCCTGATATCGTATGCCTTGAAGCCCGGCAAGCTGCCTTTGTAGGCGAGAAAGCTCGCAGTCAAAACGGTGATGACCACGCCGAACACGGAGCCGCACGCGAACACCTGCCGAAGCAGACGCTGCCGGAACAGCTGCCAGGGCCACGTCTCGGTCAGCTGCACAAGCGGGATCGGCTGCAGCCAAATAGCACTGTTACTTTTGGCTATACATGTCGTACTGTGCAATTGATTGTTCAATGTAAATCTAAGGACAAACGTGAGCAGAGCACGCTATTGGCGGCTTCCAGCATTGCTCATGCCTTGGCTAAATGAAATTTTAAGCTATGCTATGTGCCTGCTAGCAGTAGACGCCAGTACGCTTCCTGATGGGCAGATCAAAGTTTATCCTCTAGTGCTAGGCATTCTAGTGGTAATCAAGAAGAGGGAATGAACATGGGCACGGTAAGTATTGCGAAAAGAGGACAATCGATGGTCTCTAAGAGTAACCAATTGGATTCCAAAGAAAGGTAAGCGTAGCAGGGGGTGGCAGAAAATTAGGTAAGCGGATGAGATTAAGAAGTTAGCAGGGGTCAAGTGGATGCAGCTAGCACACGACCAGGTTAATTGGAGGAATAAGGGAGAGGCCTTGGCGATGATGCCGGCGCGATTGCAGTTAGAGTGGAATAGCTTGCTCCATTTACTTGAGTCCCCAACTGCAAGTAAATGCAGAAAGCTCTGATGCCGAGGGCACAAGTGAGAAACGCAATACAGGCGTCTTGTCACGAGAGGCCACCACCACTTTACTACCGAAATTCAACACCGCGTTTTAACGAGACCACCAGTTGTGAGCTCTGGAAAACATCTTACTTTGTCGCGAGGGGCAGTGTAACCATAGTTTCTAACTGCGTCAATAGCTATGTTTATTGCAGTGGCTCATTTGTGATTAAATGAGAGGGGCCATGTTCAAAAGCTGGAAATGCAAGTAAACTTTCTGGCGGTTTTAAGGGGGCTTGCAGTTTGCAGTTTGCTTTTCCATTAGCGGATGTCTTACTTTCCATGGGTATATTCTGTGGAGCGTTTTTAAACGCGAATGCGGTGAGAATTGAACAGCAACAACAATAGGGCTCAAACCCATTCTGAGACGCGGCATAGAAACCAGCTATACATGGTGCGTGCTATAAGCAAAGCAGGTCATAAATATTGACCATGTTATTTTTTCTCTTACCTGAACTTGAAGACATGAGAGAATGCACGTTCTGTTCATAAACATCCAGCCTGCTTTGATTGCTGATGTACCGAAAAAAAGTGCGCTCAAATGCTATGACTGATTGATTTTTATTAATAATCATACACGCGCGCACTCTTGCAAAATTAGGCCTGATAAACGGAGAGAAAAGCTTCCGAACTGTGGCGCCCACTCCTATTTAGAAGATAAAGTTCTCATTTCACACTAGATTTTAGGCAAAATTTTGGATAGGAAATGCTGCGATTCTGATGCTTCCACAGGAGACTTTTCCTAGTGAACCATTTCATGTGCACCTGAACGGCACAAAAAAAATTACGTTTACGCGAGATAGGAAGAAAATTACTTCTGGTTGATCACCCACGAGGCAATATGCTGTACATCAATCTCGCTAAAAATCTGTATTCAATCTACCTATTCCTACAGCAAAATGAGAACTGAATGGGGAAGGCATTTCTCGAGTAAAAGTCAAAGATTGGCCGCACCAACAGTTCGTCAAACGTGGAATTCTTACTCTCTAACTACTCTCACACGCGAACAGGACTGAAATTTATGCCCGTCATTTACCGCAGCGAGGCGTAACGTCTTTTTCAATGCCCCCAAGTTAAGCAGAAAGCAGAAACTTTCTTGTACCCGAATGGCGCGCTTTATGGACCCCCATAAATAGCCCATACACGCTACTCCGACGTCTGTTTAAGTGGCGGCGGCATCTTGTAAACCACAAAACGTTATGCAGTTGCTTCGAGGCCGTATAACCGGACACATTCTCATCCACCAATTACGGCTTGCGGAGGAGAAGAGAGAGCAGTACGAAGATGCACCGACGCGGAACCGCTTTCACATTTTGGTTTTCTTATGCACAAAGTGCGACCGATCTGCGTGCGCGTTAAACGGTTCTCGCACCACCCTCGAACCGGCCGATAAATACGTGGCTACTACATAGTTTAACGGCGCCGTCAAGCAGCCTAGGAGGGAACTCACTCGACCAGTGTCCATTTTCGGCGTTTCTTTTCTCCTTCTCCTCGGCCTCCAGCCTCGCAGCTTTCACGGCGTCGTCTCGCGAGTTGACTTGCTTCGGGTGCGACGACACGGCGACGAATCGGCAGCCACCGCCTCCGGCTATCGGGGTCGCAGCGCTGACGCTACCGACACTGAAGCCGCGAGAAATCGTGGGGGATCCGACCTGCTTGCCGAAGCGGATAATTGCTGGTATTTGCTGGGCCTGCTCGAGGCACTGGTACTAGCGCCGATCGCGGAGAACGATCGGCCGGCACGCTTTCTCGCGACACGTCGCTTGTGCAGGCTAGCACGCGAGGCGCTTGCTTGTAATCGTCGTTGTCTTTATTTGCTGCTCAGTCTCCGCAAGCTATGTTCGCGTGTGAATGGGCTATATCAATCGCGGAGAGAGCGAAAGAGAGAGAAAGACCTGATGTCGTTGCCGTCCACCTGCTTATTACGCCTACCAGAAGGGAGCCGTGTGTAGTTTTGTGAAACCAAGAAGACACCACTTACGACGTGTTGAAGTTTCGCGACCAAGAGTGGTGCATAGCGCTGGCGCAGGTCTTCGCTGCCCTCAAGAGGCTGTGGAAGGATGCTCGGCCTATTATATTATCGATTTGGTTTCTTTTTTTATAATGTGTATGTGTGTGTGGGGGGGGGGGGGGGGGGGGTGCGGTCAGTATAGTACTTGTTTCTGACATCCCGTTTCCCTCGAATTATTAAGAGAACCACCCATCATCATCATCATCATCATCATCATAATCAGCCTGACTATATACACTGCAGGGCGAAGGCCTCTCCCACATTTCTCCAATTAACCTGGTTCTGTGCTAGCTGCATCCCCTTGACCCCTGCGAACGTCTTAACCTCACCCGCCCACCTAACTTTCTGCCGCCCCCTGCTACGCTTTCCTTCCCTTGGAATCCAGTTTGTTACCCTAAGCGACCATCGGTTATGCTCTCTTCGCACTACATGTCCTGCCCATCCCATTTTTTCTTCTTGATTTCCACTAGAATGTCAGTAACTTGAGTTATTTCTCTGACCCACTCTGCACGCTTCCTATCTCTTAATGTCGCCCCTACCATTTTTCGTTCCATAGCCCTCTGCGTGGTCCTCAACTTAAATAAAGCCTCTTGGTTAGCCTCCACGTTTCAGCCCCATAGGTGAGAAAATATAGAGGAGAGCGCATTTCTCTGTCATGTGTTGAAATGAAACATTTCGAAGTGGGCACAAATTCTCGCCTGTACAGAAAATAAACAAATAGAGAGGGGAACACTCTTTGGATGCCACAAGTCATTCTGTTCATTGCTGGGTCTGATGGTTGAGAATTCAGAACGGGATAGGAAAGAGGCCATGGGACACATTGCTGGCTGTGGACACAGGTTTTGAATTAGCATAATCATGGCAACAAGTTTGCTTGTTTAATATATTGCAAAAAGTTAATTTGTTAACCAGGCACTTAGGTTAGGTGCCTGGCCGGTCGCCGTTTGGGAGAATCAGGTGACCGCTGGTAGCGGCTGCATCCGTTTTGTGGCTTCAAAAGCAGTTGGCGTCGTAATCATCCAAGAATTTAAATAATTGCAGGGGAGATATGAAATGAAAAAATAATAAAATTTAATAAAAAAGGACTCCAGCGAACCTCTCTAGTGGCTGAATTTGGGATGCTATCCGGTGCTTCAAATAATAATAATTGATTCAGTAAATAAAACCCGTAGTATGTGTAACCCTTGCTCTGTGGACACCTGGACCGCGCCGCAAGGGGAGGGAGGAAGGTGGGAGTGAAAGAGGAAAGAGAGGAAGAGTGCCGTAGTGGAGGGCTCCAGAGTAATTTCGACCACCTGGAGACCTTCAACGTGGACTGACATAGCACAGCACAACGAACGCTTCTTCGTCTCGCCTCCATCGAAACGCAGCCGGCGGTAGTCGGGGTCGAACATGGGTACTCTAGTACGGTGGCTAGCCACCGTAACTCTGGCACAGTAGTCGGGCATCTTAAACACTGCATGACCGCGGTGGAGCAGTGCTTCACAGTGCATTTTTCATCCCTTGTTGCGAACTGAACAGACCAAGAAATCATGTAAGGAAAAAAAGACACTTTGAGAACAATCGTTATTTAATAACCGCTTACAGAAGAAGGAATCGTATAATAACTTAAAAGCTGCATACACTGGGAGTCGTTATATCGTATCTTGTGGTAGCTTCTGGGCATGCGTTTACTGAATGTCGTCCAGAAAGAAAAAGAAAAGAACGCAGCACCATACCGGTGATATCAATATGTCCTCCTTGAGTATTCAACAATGCACACATCCTCCTTAATGGAGGCCTTTGCTGCCTCT
Source organism: Amblyomma maculatum (assembly GCA_023969395.1). Lineage (NCBI taxonomy): Eukaryota > Metazoa > Arthropoda > Arachnida > Ixodida > Ixodidae > Amblyomma > Amblyomma maculatum. Next base: position 16,585 of record JAJIZL010031069.1, read on the forward strand.
GAGTAGCGTGGCCACCTGCACAGGCTGCCGTTTGCAAACAGGCGTTTGGCAAAAATGGCATCGTTTAACTTCCGTTGTCAATGGACTGAATGGCACAGTTTAAAATAGAATAATTCAACGGGAGTAGAATAACGTTCCCTGAATGAGTGCTGAAATTTAGTGTAAAATTATGTTAGGCAATTCCAGAATGTGTGCACATGTTATCACGATATTATTTTAGCGCGATAGCAGTAAACGCCCCGATCACCAGAAAATCCAGCGTCGGGGTTATAGTCGTCAGCGTTGTGAGTGAAAAAATACCTATTGTCTTATGTACACGAGTAGACATAGATCAGGTAGATTCCTATGCTAGAATGAGAATGCATTGCTTTTTATTTTCTTTTGATTATTACTTTAAATTCTAGATCAAGACTGATAATCATGTAAATTGTCCACTCATCCACATCCACTAATCTTTTGTATCTGAAATACACCCTGGTTAATCGCCCATCGTGGGTATGTGCCATTATGAATGACTACATCACCATGATCACGAACGTGGTTCTGGAAGGTGGCAGCTGACATCGCCGCGCACCGATTGGACATAAGGTGACTGCCGTTGCGTTTGGCACGAGCTGTCAGGTGGGGTCTCTCCTTTCACATGGGAGGGTGATATCCGAATCAGCCCACCATGACCCTTGCATGCGGAATCGGACAAGTTATGCCTAGGCCATGCATGCATGTTCATACGGTTTAGTCGAAGCGGGGCTTCACATATCGGGTGGTAGCCTAGGCTATCGCGTCATACCTTTAAGGCAGAGCTTAAGTGTCTCCTACAATTTTTATGATACCGATGTTAACAAAAGTGATCGATTGTAAAGATAAAGATGAACTCAAGATGAAGATTCTGCGCATTCTCTTCAGTGGCATCGCTATCACTGCGCGTTCTTGACCTGCCTGTACACGGACTGTTCGCTCCGTGCTTCTCGAGTCCCAGCATACTTCTAGTAAACCGCCACCCGGAGGTCCGTAGCCACAGTCTTCCCACACCTGCAATACCAGGTGACGTTCAACATCAAGCCGTGCAAGCAGGCCCAGTTGTCATCTGCGCGGCTCCCTGCGCCACCGGGACCTGGCTATCTTCAGCGGGACCGATGAGCTTGATGTCAAAGATTGGCTCACTTCTTACATACAGATGAGCCTCTACAATAAATGGGACGACGAGACGAAACTGAGCAGCGTGTTTTTTTACCTCACCGACGGGGCTATTTTATCGTACCACAACCATGAAGGCGACATTCGTACTTGGGCTGCCTTTAAAGCAACGTTCGCAGAAACCTTTGGTCGCCCGGCTGCCAGGAAATTGCGCGCTAAACAGCACTTGCGTGAACGGTCACAGCAGGCCGGTGAACGCTTTACAAGCTATTTTGAAGAAGTCCTGTGCAAGCGTGTGGACGCCAACATGTCAGAGGCCGCAAAGATCAAGCACATCTTGACGGGTATTGACGATGACACCTTCCAGATGTTGTCAGCGCGCGACTTGCGTATCGTCTCAGAAGTCTTCACGCTATGCCAGATCTTTGAGGAGCTGCGCAAGCAGAAGGTGGTGACACATCAGCCCAAAGCACATGGTTGAGTCGCTTGCCGGACTAACACCTGCAGCCGATGACCCGTCGTTGCTGCAGCAAATTAAAGTCTTCATTCGTGAAGAGGTGGCGCATCAGCTTTCCATACTTCCTAGTCCTCAAGAGCAGCCACCCCATCTGGCCCCGGCCTTGCGGCACGCTATTCAGGGGCAGGTTGATTAGACTATCCCATCTGCCCATCCGCAACAAGCTGTCGCTGCTGCTCCTCTGGCTTACGCCGACGCCGTTCCACGACTTGTCGCCATTCATATGACCTATGACGATATCCCAAAACCTGTCGCCAGTCCCATGACTTGCACCGAGATTGTTGAACGATCTCGGTCGCCTACTTACACCCTACCGTGAGTGCCTGCGCAAGCGCTAGCACCCTATTTTCGACCTGCTCTAAGGCCACGCAATCCCTGGCGCACAACAGATAACCGGTCAATTTGTACAATTGCGGACTTGTGGGCATATTTCCCGCTATTGCCCGCTATTGCACAAACCACATCCCATTGTCAGCACCACCTGCCCAAGCTTTTGGATACTGGTCTTCGACGCCTCAGTATTCCGTGACTATTGAGCCTCCAAGCAAGTCGTCATTTCTCACTAGACCGATCAGCCCTCTTCGACCGCCGTTCACTCTCGGTCCGACGCCACTCCATCCCTACGACGCGACTTTGGCCGAACGCTTCTCGTGAGGAAAATTAGAGGCCGCAGTTCCTGGGACAAGCACTGAGCCTCCGTCGAACCTTCCAAGACCTCATCTATTACTTGCCAACATTATTGAAATTTCGGTTCAGGTTGTTTCGTCATGGCCCTCATTGACACTGGTGCTGCGATTTAGGTAAAGGACGCGTAACTTTGTACCTGTTTAAAGAAAGTGAAGACGCCAATTACAAGACTTTCGTTGTGAACGGCCAGCGATCAGCAAACAAGCCTTCAGCAGCGTGCACCGCTGCAGTAGTGATCCTGAATTCCCTTTATAAAGTTGAGTTCGTTGTGCTGCTAAGTTGCCCACACGCTGTTTATTTTAGGCTGGGATTTCCTGTCGCGTCACGCCGCTATACTCGATTGTGCTCGCGCTGAAGTCGGGTTTTCTACGCTGCCCGAGCCCGTGTCAGACAACGCTCCTTCTAGTCTTGCGCTAAAGCCCTCGTAGCCGAAGGCATCGACATTCCTCCCTCTTATTTACTGCTTGTAAATATCGCGTGTGACTCTGTATACAATGAAACTGTCCTCTTCACGCCAGCACATACATTTCTGCTCCGAAAGTGCCTTCCTTTGCCCTATGCCGTACCCACTATTTCTTCTGGATTTTCTGTCCAATGCGTCTCTGACCCATTTCTTCAACCAACTGCTTCGCACCTCAGTTATTGTCTCAGGAGCCGACAAACCATCGCATCTCTTCTCCGTAAAGGGATTGGATACGCCCCACCTCGCCATTACTCGGTCAGCCTTCCTCTTTCTGCACCCGCTCCGTTTTCCACGGAGCTGTTCCACCACTCCATCGACACCTTCATGCGACGCAGCGAACGCAACTTCTTGCCCTACTTCAACAGTTCAGCTTCTCCTTCGACTCCCATGAAAGTTCAACTGTCACCCATCACATCGACACCGTAGCCCACGCACCACTGCGACAGCACCCCTAACTGTGTGTCTGCAACTGAGCGCCAAGTTATTCGTTTTAAACCAGCTAAAAGACATAACACAGAGAAGGGAAGCAAAGAAGATCAGGCTAGACTAACAATGGAAGTTCTTTTGTAGGAAAGAAGACTATGAAGGCTCGCACTGAGATGCGCGCACAATCCCAAAGCAGTGAAAGGGAAGAAAGAAACGAAAGTCATGTCGTACTATGGAGTTATCGAAAAGAGGGAATTGTATGATGTTTACCAGACAGCTTAGCCACACACACGTTTCCTTAGCATAACGGTATAAAACGTCTCAACCATCTCCCGACAGATTTGTTTTTCATTCTTATAAGCTACAGAAGTGTCACTCAAATCAGACGTGCAAAGAGTTTTGCATTCCCCAAATTACACGTGAAACGGCAGATAAGACTTCGCCTTCCTTCATAGAGAGTTAGTTTGCTCCATCAGGCGCACATTGAGGTATATTTCATGCCTGCCCGTAGTAGCACCGACCACAAGGCAGCGGAACGGGATAAACCACTTTCTAAGTGGTCAGTCTTGTCTTTTGTGAGAAGGTGCACTGCAAACTATTACCAGTTGCATTATGAAGCCTCCTTTTAACGCTGGCGCACAGGTCTCTAATCCTGTTCTTAACTGTGAATGGATGAAGACAACAGCAACATTATTCTATCGCAAGTTTCTTGAGTGTGTGCGAAACGCCGTGGAGGTATGGCAGCCACCTTTATGCGTATTTTTGTGGCGAGTCACAGTACCTCAATAAGCCTCTATCCTTGACGGTCATTATCGATTCAGTATTCAAACTTTTATAAGGTGGTAGAAATTTATATTTCCTTCAATTTCTCTAAAATTGTTCCTTGTTTATAGACCTTGAAAATATTAAACGTATACTTGACCACCTATTCCCCGTATTTCGTTAGGAATTTGGAAATTAGTGGTTGATCTTGTTGAGAAGGCTTCTTTAAAATCATACTAAGAAGCATTTTAGATACGTCGTTTTCACTGTTGAGAAGGTCGGGCAACGAAGTAAAGGTGTTTCGAAAACAATCAGCCCCCTATCACCAATAGAAAACAGATTTAAGCAACTTTTAGAGGAGTTCGCCTCGCCGCGGCAACTCACTATAACACACGCTAAGAGGTAGCCATTGCACTCGCTGCCTCAGACCACACTTCTAAATATATCATCACCGACTCACGAGGGGCTTGCCGGAACGTCGCCCAAGGGTGGATCACCCCCTTAGCCTATAGAATATTTCAAAATTGCTGTCGGGATGCGGACCCCGCGTGCCGATATCTCGTCTTGGCTCCTAGCCACCAGGGTCTTGCAGGGAACGAGGCAGCTGACGCAGCTGCCCGCGCGCTTTCTCTCCGGGCAGTTTCCTCGGGACTCGAATCGGCTGAGGACATCGATTGCAATCCGGCCTACACATTCAAAGATATTGTAATTTTTTTTATCAAGACTCGCATCGCAAATACCCTAACCCCTGCAAAGGGTTAGGAAAAGCGAACGAGAGGCTGCTCCTGCGCCTCTTTTCTAACATGATGCTGTGCCCGGCAGTACTTAAACATTTTGACACGCAATTCACTGGCCAGTGCCAGTACTGTGGGGAGGTGGCTGACACCTACCACATGGTATGGGCCTGCCAACGAAACCCATCCCTTCCCCCTATCCCTAACCCTTGCCGGGAGGACTGGAGGCAACCCTGCTCGGCTGCTGCGACCTACAGGCCCAAAGGGCCTTAACGCGGCGTGCGCGGGCGGCGGCAACCGCCAATGTGGGCTCTGACTAGGGTCTCCACCCAGTATTGTAAAGCCGAAGCCCTTAAGGCTCCGCGTCAAACCTCCCAATATGAAATAAACGTTTTCATCACCACCACCGGCTACTCAGTGTTTGCGGGAGAAGTCGTCGTAAACTTAAGAAGGTCAAGAAAAGTTCCTTTATCGACTGCTGTTATTTACGTTTAGCTGAAGTGATGAACATATGTTTTCAAACACTAATAATCCTTGATTGCCTTCTTTTTTCTCTCGCAACGTTTTAATTTTTGATTGATTTCAAAAGTCTCGAAAAAGTCACCGACTTCCGCGTTATAACTTTATGTTAATTTGTGTTCAATAGATATTTTTAAACTTTTGGATCTTTTATTATCCCTAGTTCCTATGATTTTGGTAATAATATTCAATATAATCCATCTAACTCAGTTTTTTCACCAAACTGAAAACGTTAGCCTAATTTATGACCTTAAAAATAACAGCTCATGTGGTTTCGATGGCATTACTGCGGCGCCACTCAAAGCTGTTCTGATATTCTATCAGGAGTATTAAGCCCCCTAACAAATCAAGTACACTCTACAGAAATATTCGCAGATGTAATAAAAATTTATAGAGTCATAGTTCTGCACAAAGGGATGCCGTCGACTTCATTAGTAACTATCGCCTAATATCAGTACTCCCGTATATTTTAGTGATAGTTGAAAAAGTTAATAATTTTAGGCGAACTAAGCACTTAACTGAAAATTCGTTGATATTTGAATCCCAGTATGGTTTCAAGGGTGGTAAGTCAACCCTTTTTTTTTTCATTAAACATACGTTATCACATAACATAAAAGTGCGGAAATGTATTTCTTGAATAGTAATCTTTTTGGGTTTTAATAAAGCCTTTGATTTAATTAAACATGAAATACTTTTTCAAAAGTTACCACACTATGAAATAAGAGGCTTTGCACTTCACCTATTTCGAACCTATATGTGAAACCGTTCTCAATT
>JAJIZL010031069.1:23000-37515 GCA_023969395.1 Amblyomma maculatum
GGGGGGGGGGGGGGGGTGTTTATTCAGTAAACCCAGATAGATCCAGCGACTCAGGCTGAACTCGCAGCGGAGCGTCAGACATGGCAAATCGGCAAGACAGCGACCAACCTAATCTAAAAACGTTGACAGCGACCAACTGCTCCGTCCTCGAGTGCGCCAGCACGCGATGAATGTCAGTGGTTATGATGACGAAGATTACCCCACTACAGTATATATATAATTGCTAACTCCGGTGCTTCTAATATCTTACAGTATGCCGATGACACTAGCGCCCTGTTTGCCTCACAGAACTTATCCGCTGTAGTGTCTGTAGCTAACCAGTGCTTTGAAGATTTGTCGAGGCGGCTCTGCGCTAACCAGCGAAAGTTATTTATTATATAAAACAAAATATATATTTTTTTCAGCTCCCAATGAACAAGACATACAACTATCGCACACATTTCAGTCTACTTTCTTAGAACCTGTTTCAGTACATATTTAGGTGTCCTATTTCACAAAACTCAACTTGCCTTACCATACGTAGACCTTGTAACCAGCAAAACTGCCCGATGCTTTAGTTTGCTGAGCAAATTTCGCTCCCTTCTTCCAATTCACTTGAAAAATCAGCTATATTTTTCCACTGTCCAGTCTTGCGTGTAGTACTGTCTGTTGGTCTGAGTAGCGGGTACGAAAACAACCATGCAAAAATTTACATTTTGGAAAAGAAAAGCCATCGTTTCATCGACCAATCTGTCCAGGTATGATTTTGTTTCAGTGTACTTAAAAAGAAGTCAAATATGAAGTTTTACATCCCTCTATAACCAATCACTACCTGATCTTATATACCGACAATACAAAGCTGACAGTAATGTATTTTTAAGTAATAATTAATGCTGATTTTCACTGTGTCTTCAGAAATGTGAACTAAAACCGCGAATAAGAACTATATATGGAATGCAGTTGATTAACTGGCACATTTCTAACCTTTTGAACCGTTACCCTGATATCTTTGTCCTAATTGAACAATTACTCTTTCTGAAACTGTTCTCTTCAGGTACACTTATGGTTACTTCATGTGTAATTTCTTCCTCGTTTGCAAATGTATTACACCTCGACCTATGACCCACTATCCTGCGCTGCTCTGTGCCTGCTGAGTTGTGTTGCACGTCCGTGGTATCGAAGACCCAGTCAGGTGACTTGTATGTCACTTTTAGCGACAGTCTCATGAAAAACTTGTATTTTGATACAAATTTCTGTAAAAAAAAAAAAAACAAGAACGTGAAGGACAACCGCGCATCGTGTACGTTACCGGTAGAGTGATATCAACTGTCCACATGCTAGGATGGCATTTCACCGGATGCGTATTTCCCTGAAAACTGCAGCAACGAATATGTCAGGCGGCGTCACTAAAAAATAAAACACAACAAAAAGGATGTCAATGAAGCTGTATGTTTTTCTAGCATACATTGCAGTGTATAAACTAATATGCATACCCAATAAAATAGTTTGCTGGATTAAAATTGCTTGCAGTAATCCTCTGATCATGCCAGTTGCGTCCGTCGCGCCATCTGTAGTACGTTGAATCAAAACAAATAAAAGCGCATTTAAAAACCGCTCTGCGTGTCGCTATTGTGGCGCAATGGATTCATACCACGTACCTGATTGTAAGACATGCTCAATCTTTGTAGGTAGAATTTTTTATTTTTAAATTCACAACATTCAAATAAAAAACGGCCATATTTCCTGGGGTATATTCTCCTTTCGGCTGCATAATACCAAATTTTTTGTTCTTAACAGCACCAAATCCAGCCGCGAACGCAGCTAGGAGGTAACGGCATGACAACGGTTATACTATACAATTACCCTCACCGTAGTTCCGGTCTTCATTGAGTGTATGTTACCTTTAGGTTGCGTTCAGAGACAGCTCTAAGCAACACTCGCCTTTTAACATCCTTTAAACTCTCTTTTACTGATTTACGCTACCGCGATTTTTCAAGTTAACTTATTCAACGCCGCAAAGATGGCGCAACAGACGCCACCGATGTAATAAGCTCTTAAAAGTAAGCAATTTGAATGCATAGTACTCTTTTATTAATATTTAATTTCAGTTTCCGTACTGCGCTTCATGCTCGCACAAAACGTAAAGTTATTTTTTATTTTTCAGTGACGCACCCGGCACTTCCGTTGCTGCAGTTTTCGGGGAACGACAATACGCTAACCGTATGATAAGATGTCTGTAAGTCAGCGGTTACAAAAACATCAACGCTCTGAACTGCTCTCTCATTAGGAGCATTACAATACGCAGAGATGGGCTGAATAACTATTCGGAACACCTGAGTAATACTTTCATTGCATAGCTGTACTTTTCTTTTAACTCGTATGTAATGCAAATAATTTAAGCAAATGAAATGAGTCAATTTCGTTTCTATTTGTGTTGAATGGAAAACATCGCGCAAGAAAAGGAACATGGCTTTACACATGGGAGAAGGCGAATCGCAAAAGGATACTTATCGCACTGTGCATGCGCCGTCTGGCTTTCTTTTGTGTGATTCTTTTTGGTTTTGTTGTTGTTTTCAAATTATTATTAAGGTGTCCGTAACACCACGGAACGCATTAGATAAGGCTTATATTTTCGACATGCTGCTCGGACTGCAGCTTAGCTGGCCTCTTGCTGGAAACAAAGCATATACGCAGCATTTTCATCGTTAATTAGGTCCATTTGGGTGAATTGGTCTGCAATGCCGACGAAGCACTGGAAGAGAGCGACTTTATAAACAGATCTGAATCAAATTCAGCACCACTGCTTTCATACAGTGGAACTCTTTACGTTGTTTTGCTTTGTTTTGCGCACTTTAATATTCTTTCATTTCAAAGTATTGCAGGTCGTCTTGAGTGACCTTGAATGCCCTTGACAGCTGCTCAGTCCCGCGACACTTGCTCGCTTGTGAGCGGCAGTTCAAGCGCCACGAAAGCGTGGTAGAAGTGGTGGTAACGACGTTACTGCAGGGATTAGTTGTGGCTGGGGAGAGCGCATGGGTGCGTATTGCGAAACCATATCCCGTAGGAGCACTTGAGCGGACGACGCTCTCAATTAGTTAAACGGCGATTGTTGAAGAAAGATGTCTGTGAATGAAACCTAAAGGTAACATACACTCACTAAAGGCAGGAAATGATTATGGTAAAGGTAATTGCATAGTGTTAGTCATTGACATGCCGTCACCTCGTGGCTTTGTTCACGGGTGGTTTTCAAATATTGACAACCAAAAGGATCACATAATGCAGCATAAACGGGAACACACACCCCAGGAAAGTTGTCATGTTGTCAATAATTTATTTTAACGTTGTGACTTGTAAGAAACAAAATCACAAGAAAATTGCGCTCAGGGGACTCGGACAGATGTTTAGAGTGCAGAGATAAGTAGAATTAATACAATGCGCCACAGAAGAGACGGGAATGGCTGGCTTAAATGCGCTCTTATCACTTTTGACAAATTTCCAGTATTTCTCACCAGGTGACACTGCTGAGAGGATCCTACCGTTGAGAGAACGGAATCACGCGCTTGATCGTCGTCTGCTAGAGCACTCCTACGGGATATGGTTTGGCAATACGCGTCCCGCGTGGCCTCCAGTCGGAGGTGACCTCTTGAGCCATGCCTAATGAATGGTAAAGAGAAAGCGCGGGGATAGGAGTTCGCCGCCTTCTAATGGCTCATTACCCCAGTTCAAATTAGTTGACCTCTGGCTATGATGGACGGCATGGACGGAGAGCTCGTAATTTGGATCACCTGAAGTGAAAGTAATGCCCGTTGTGGCCTATAACCGCCGCCAGCTGACGCCTGGGAATACCTCAAGTAGAAGCGAAAATTCAATCATTCGAAAACTATCGGCAATAGCATAATACGGTTTTCGCAGAAACCAGCTGAAGAACATGGGGATTGTTTCTTCAGTAATGAAATGTTTCCATTAGCAGGAATTTTAGATTTGCCTCCGACAGCTTCAACTATATCAATAGTTAAGTTCTTTGGCGCTACACTGCCGTCTGTATATATGACGATGTTATGAATAGAAAAGACGTTCTAATTCATAAAGGGACATAGGTTAAGTCTGACTCTGTAGTGAAGGGCTTCGCTTCGGGATATATTTAAGCCACCTGGATGTCCCTAAATGCAGTGGCGTCGTCCAAACCACGCGAGAGCCTTTAGCTTCCCCTCCACCGAGGCGCCGCCGTCGAATCTGCAGTCCAGGGCCCTAATCGTAGCGCCACCATGGCAGGCAGTTAGGTATGGTAGTATATAGGCGATGTTATAGAAATCAGCGCCAAGCTCTGGCTGTGCTTTGAACTAGTGTATGGAGGATGAGCAGCGCAAGGAATAGTTTGCTTGCTCTGCTGCGACTGTGCTTCGTCGGCGCTTTCAGAGTTTGCTGTAGTAGTTCTCAGTTTTGTTATGAAAATATTTTCGATTTTTACGTCTTTGACGGAACATAGAGCCCATGTCGATATCTAGTTAACAGACAACTGGCTCAGTAGGTTTGCTCTGCATGCTGCCATCAGCGGCACGCACCTTCGGATGTCAGAAGAGGAGGAAGCTCGGCAGCACTACTGCATCCCTTTCTGCACGTCGGCGAGATTTAAAAGGCAAGTGGTATCATTTATGTTACCCCAGACACAACGTGTAGACGTTTAATTTTTTTCCGCATTTCGGCCATAGCAGCAAGAGTGTTGGCCAGTGGTTCACCACCGGCAGAGCAGGTCGCGCTCATTTGGACACCGGCGCACCAGGGGTTGAGGGGGAACGAGAAAGCGCACGTACTGGCCCCAGGATTAGCTACATTCCGGGATCCCAGTGACGACTTATGCGCAACCCCGTACCCCTTGCGCGATGAGGAGCCCCTGCAGTTCGACGATGACCTTAACACCTACCAAGATATCCTAAATCATTACAAATTAGGCAGATCAGTACTACCAAAAGCGTGTAAGCAACTCACCAAAAGCGAGGAGGTTATGTGGCGTAAGCTACAGACTGGAGTATTCCCGAACCCCCAGCTTTACAGCAAGTGGCACCCGGAAATTTTTAGCCCCAGGTGCAAACGTTGCGATGGCATAGCGGACATGATCCATATGATATGGACGTGTCCTAGATTTGGAGAACCTGACCGAACAGATGGGTCCTGGGAGGCACTACTCCTCAAGCAGGACGAAAAAGGGCAACGAGAAGTCATCCGTCTTGCCCTGGCCGCTGCTAAGATCCAAGGGATCCAGGTCGACGGCTGAGGGGGAGGACATGGTTGGGACAGAGCTTCGCCTCGGATCCTCACCAACCTTTTGACGGGTGCAATAAATGTTATTTCTCTCTCTCTCTCTTCGTTTAATACTTTTCAAATCGTGCTTATCTATTCTAAACATTCTTGTTTCATGGCCACTAAAGCAAGATATAAAGTCAAGAGATTATAACGAAGACAAACGTGCGCATTTGAGAAAATATGAGTGAGGGCACAAGGAAAAATAAAGAGGTGTGGCAGGTGATGATCAAGCGTGAGCAAGAGGTAGATTTACAGGCTAGACCCTGTTAGCAATTGTTAGGCTTCACCTTTTTTTCGCCTCAAAATTGTGTTCTCCTCAAACGAAGGCAGAAACAGAAGCCGGCTTCGACTACCAGCTCCTTCCAGGGCGCGCCCCGACTTGATGGCACGAACAGGCGTAAGCGGGCACAAGCTTGCCCACGCCTCCTCGGGGCAAACAAAGCAGAATTTTGCATCATGTAATGAAGCTGTGACAGATTTTCTCTTCTTGGGCTCCAAGATTACCTCGGAAGGAGACTGCAGCCATGAAATTAGGAGACGCCTGCTTCTGGGAAAGAGAGCAATGGTTAGCCTTGACCGTCTAGTAAAGATCAGAGACATTATTCTGCCAACCAAGATCCGTATAACTCGTGCTATGGTCTTTCCAATTGTGATGTATGGATGCGAGAGTTGGACTGTGAAAAAGGCCGACCGCCGAAGAATTGACGCGTTTGAATTGTGGTGCTGTCGGTGACTCTTGAGAGTTCCTTAGACTGCCAGAAGATCAAATAAGTCGATATTGTCGACCATAAACCCTGACTGCTCACTGGAGGGTCAAATTCTAAAGTTAAAGCTCAGCTACTTTGGTCATCTGATGAGAAGAGAGGAGTCGCTGGAGAAAGATTTGATGTTGGGAAAGGTTGAGGGTCACCGGAGAAGGGGTAGGCAGCGAACGCGATGGTTAGATTGGATCCTCGAGGCGCTGCAGATGAAGTTATGTGATGTTAGGAAGATAACGAGAGACCGGAAAGCGTGGCGGGACATGGTCCATAGGGTCACGAAGAGTCGGACACGACTGAACGACTGAACTGAACTGAATGAGTTGCGCAGTCAGTGCTTGCAGTGAAACTATGCTTCTTAGAAATAAAAGCAAGAAAAGAGTGCACTACTCTTAGCAACGTAGCTGCCCGTTATGATATCTTCCGCAAGGCTGTGCTCCAGTGCTCTAAAAGATCCTGATAACGAATGTAGGTATATACAAGGTCGTGGCTTGCTATACTGAAGTAGTGCCCACACTTAAACGACTCTGGCGTTATCTTCCTGCATTTAAATCTAAGCACACATCGTTAGAAATCGAAAACATTGTGAACGATATCGACTTTGAGCGCCTTGCCATAATTTCGAAAAGTTTTGCTCAGCCGTAGCCCCGTCGAGGTGGTGCAGTGGTAAGACGCTCGACTACTGTCCGGAGTTCCCTGATTCGAACCCGACCACGGCGGCTGCGTTTCGATGGAGGCGAAACGAAGTGGCGTCCGTGTGCTGTGGGATGTCAGCGCACGTTAAAGATCCTCAGGTGGTCGAAATTACTCCGTAGCCCTCCACTACGGCTCCCCTTTCTCTCTTTCTACCTTCACACCTACATCCCTTCCCTTACGATGTCCACATAGGTTCAGGTGTCCAAATAGCAAGTGTGACAGATACTGCGCCTTTCCCTTCCTGTGAACCAATTATTATCATTAATATTATTGCTCAGTCTTATCAATGAAGCCCTTGCTAGATTGCTTGCTGGAATGCTTGCTAAATTGGATCGAGAGTGGGTTGAAGCGACGTGATCACACTATGAGTGATGGACTGGGACAGAAAACCCACTTGCACGGTACGAACATATCAGCGACAGTCGTCTCTACGTCTGGCTGGAACACCAATGCTAGCCCATACTCGGCCTTATGAGTCGCATGGATGATCTGTCCAGGGAACACAAACTATCGGTACAATTTTGGAGTGTGTAGGAAATAAACTACTACCACGTAGGGCCGGAAATGACCAACTCATTTTATCTGATGACTCAGGACACTACGATATGCACGTACTCCTAAACATCAAACCGAGATAGTATTTGAACGGACGCGTGTGGGACGGTTTCTTGCAGGGAATACTGTCTACACTATCTATGAAATAATTACTTTGGTTGCCATGTAATAATTATAAGGTTGGATTACACTTATAGTTGTGTGAATACGCGTTATCCAAATATACATATATTAACAGAATATTGCATGTGGGGCAGGGTATTGTTATTTGTACGCGTCAGCATCACAAAACACGTCTGGAGATTAGCCAAATGTAGCGACAAAATGTATTATGCTGGTATTCTGCAGTATTTACGCTGACTCAGTGCACATCAGAAACAGAGAGAGAGAGAGAGATTGAAAGGGATTGACATCGGGTATAACGGAGGGTAGGAAGATAGGGCACGACTAGATGTGACGGCATTCGAAAGCCTCGCGTGCGAAGATCCACAATGAGTTCAGTTACAAAGCAACATAAGTAACTACATTCCGATTGCCAATAGCTTCACAGCAATTATCGCGATTATACTGGACGACGCGGAATCATCGAGGTTTCAGTCTTGTGCAGAAAATGCAGTTTTCGCTTATCGTAGAATAATGTGATCGGTAGTCCCGCTTAAGCAGTTTCAGCACAAGCCCGACAATACCACACTGCTGACTATAGCATGTAACTTTAGAATAAACTTGGAAGTTGAAAGCACGCGCTGTACATAGTATGACCCGCGCAAATATATCTTGATCACTTCCTGGTTTGAATAAGACGATAGCACAGATTATCGGGAAGCAAAGGAACAAAGCAAAAATAATGAGTGCATCAGATTTGCCATAAGGCAGACGTCAAAAGACGGAACACTTTGTGGCGGCGTTCATAGCATCGTCGTCGTGGCAACGGAATGTGTTCGCGAACTGGTGCATGTTTCTCAGCTGCGCGATGCACCGCAGAGGCGACGGCGTGAAAAGAGGTGCGTCATGTTCTTCGCGCTCGCAGTGCTTGAGGCAGAGACCAGCGAAGAACAGCTGCTCCTGTTCCTCGGATGGCCCTCGCCCTAGCGTCGCGTTGCGGCCTTTCAGGTTAGCGTACGCCCTGAAAGCCAGAACTGCACCGGCGAGGTCGGCGACGTTCTCCGAATCCGAACTGTGGCGCGACGAAATGGTAGCGCCTCCTAACGCCTCCTCGTGAGACTGCCTCAGACAACGCATTTTTTCTTCCAAGGCATCCTTGCGCGCCACGGAGCCCCATTTCATTTCGGATTCTTTCACTGACGTCATGAATGCGTGAACGATTTCGTGAGCGATGATGTGCCCTAAGCCGCCATAGTTGAACGATATTGGTCCGGCTGCCACGAACACTGGCGGACGGAGCAAATCTGCCGATATGAACACTGCGTTCGACGTTCCCACGTAGGCGGCCGTTGGGAAACCCCGATGCGGCAGCAAGATGTCCCGGTTGCCCAGCCGTTTAGCGCGTACCAGCTTAGACGCACGCAGCCAGTTGAGAAAAAAGCGCGCGCTCGCTGAAGGGAAGTTCAGGTAATAGCTGTCGAGGTCTTCCATTGTCTGCACTTGCTTCTGGAAGCCGATGTGAAAGCTTATATTTTGTATCTTCTTCAGTGCGTGGTGCTTCACTCTCGAGCCCAGCCACGTTGCCCGAGCAATGTCTATTTCGGCCTGCTTGCGAATGTCGAGAGCCAAGCGAGTAGCTTCTTGGATGACCTTCGGAGAGACCGCTCTGAAGATGAAGGCGCCGTAGAGCGCGGGACCCATAACGGCAGCCACTCTTTCCAGGCATGTCTGGTTATGTCTGGCTATGCTGCTGGTCAGGCGTCTGTCTGCGTAAGGGCCGTAGTTCCTCAGTAGGGACCAGGCCATTTCGTACTTGACGCCGCGGGGGCTCAGTCTGGAAAGCAGGGCGTTGAAGAACTTGAGCGCGGAAGGCTTCACGTGCAGCGAGTCGTTAGCGGCGTACTCCGATCGGCTGTGTACGGCGAATGCTTCCTCCCATTCCTGACGGGACACCGTTTTGGGCGTAAAACGTGACAGATGTCGGACTCTCAGTTGTGCGTAGGTTTCGTCCCTTCTGCGTCGGTGAGTCGCCAGGAGAGAGGCGGCCACGTTGTCTGCTTCAGACACCATTGAGAGCACGTCCCACGTATCGTTGCTGCTGGAGTTGCGGTAGGCGCCGACGTAGTGAACGTAATAGTGAGTGATCTTGCTCGTCCTGACCAGATTCTCGCGTTTTACGACCCAAGCTTCGAAGTTCTTGTTGAAGCCTACGCTCACGAGTTTCTTCCCGTTCACGGAGATCAGATCGTGCATAGCAAAGAACAGCACTGTGTTAATACCGTAGCGGAAGAAGAGGAGACACATGATGTCCACAGCATTTCTCTTGTCCTTGCCCCCAATGGAGAACAGGTCTAGTCCCACGGCGCGCATGAAACTGCGCAAATCGTCGATTTCAGATTTGTCGCGTCTCATAATGTTAGTACAGGCTGCGTAGAGACTCGCGGCCTTACGCGTGGCCGTTCCTTTCTTGCTTGCCGACAGCGATCTCCGGAGAAGCCTTGTGACGGCACGGTTCACGTCGAAGTCCATGTGACCCGTGCGGCTCAGCCATTGGCCGTTCCTCGTCCTGCAAACGTGCCGGTAGAAGTCGTCGCAGGGAGCGCTGTCTGGCGAGAAGTCGCTCAGAGTGCGTGTCAGCCAGGTGCAGCGTCTCGTGGCGCATGTCTGGTTGTCGCCGCCTGCTCTCGGGACGCGGTGAGACACACGGGGACCGGGTCCAGACAGCGTCAGCGCTACCCCCACCATGAAGATAATCACCATAATGGCAACAAACACTACGGTCAGACAGCAGGTCCAACTCACATAGGGGAGCATTAGGATGAGAGACGACTCTTCAGAGCTTTCATTGCTGCTAGGCTGCCCGGAATCAGAGGTTAGCTGGAAAGCGAAAAGAAAAAAGCTCATGTGAAATAACTGCAGATGTTTGTTGATAATTTTTGCGTGTTAGAAGTCCGAACGCAAAGCTGTATTCACTCTGTCAAAGTCATTAACGGATTTGACCATGGAGTTCATTGCATACAGTTAAATCGTAAAAATCTATACCAACCAAATTAAACTGGGGCACGTAGAGTGATAATCAGCACAATGCTTATAGAAGCACCTCTCGCTAAACAATGCGGTAGCAGTTTAACGTAGTTAGACCGAGGAGACGGATGAAAGCCTATGTTTAGCAATATCGACTCGTAGTTGTTCTTTTTGTTTAGGAGCTTATGAAGACGACGACAATAAAAAATTACAAGAGTTCAACGCTGCTGAACGAAATATTGAGCGAAAGCATTAGCTATGGGTGACCGAGCGTTCTTCTTCTTTTTTTCTTCTTCCTCAGCCCACATATAAAGCCCCGCTTTAACCAAGCCGTATGATATTGCCTTAGTGGCCTATAGGAGTAACGTGAATGCCAGGGTCCTAGCAGGCTGATTCTGACATAACCGTCCCATGTGAAACGAGAGACCAAAGTTGGCAGCTCCTGCCAACTGAGCATCGGCTCCGACCGCGCCACGCCGACCGCTTGAGTTGGGAGCCCATCTCTCGTTTTTGTGTCACGTGGGGTGTGACGTCCAGCGTCACGTGGGTAAGACGTGGCTACCGCCGCGCTACGCCGACCGCTTGAGTTGGTAGCCCAGCTCTGACTCTAGTGTCACGTGGGGTGTGATGTCACAGCGTCACGTGGGTAAGACGTACGTGGCTACCGCCGCGCTACGCTGAAGGCTCGAAACCTACTAGAGTAGTATTGCTTTCGCAATAAAAACGATGCGATGGGGTGACAGTAGAACACGCGGTTGATTGGCTTCAGTAATAGTTGCGAGGTTGTGTACTCCTTCTGTAGCAGACATTTTGGGTTCGAATTTGCTAGGTGTGTCTCGCAAAGTTATTTTAGGTCACCGACAGATAAGAAATGGTAGTACATTTCGGGTCTATTTCCATTTCGCCCCACCGAAATGCAGCCACCGCAGTTTCGCGTCTTTGAGACTCCAGCGGAACGCCATACTAAACAAACCGCTGTGGTGGCGTCTACGTTCTAGAATTCAATATTAGGGCAGACAGCATTGTTTCTCAACAGCTGCAGCTGAATATGGCTAGAAGCACTTGTTTGCATTCCTTCAGCCGATGATTGCCATCAGAGGGGCTTAGAAGTTATACCTCTGAGACGCAAATGTTCGCATCTGCTATAATGTCGCCAAACATCGTCTCTGTACATGATGGACGTGCTGTGTCAAGAGAATAAGTAGATAGAGGAACATCGGTTTTGCCCGACAGCTCTTTCAAGTGAATTGTTGGCATGCCGACAGTCGGCGTTAAACTCCTGGACATTAGTGGTCCAGCGTTGAGCCTATCGTACTGCAACTATGTAGTCAAGGACAGGCCCTAACTATAGACGAGAAGGAGGTTCGAACAGGTCATGCACAGGCCACGCGTACGCATTGACGGACCGGAAATGGATGCGTATGTACAGTCCTCTTTAGCCACCACACCATCGTCACATATGGATTTTTAGAACATCTAAACACTTCAGAAAAGTTCCACCGACACTTTACTGCGGCTAACATTTACTGCTCTCTTCGGCTTGTCGACGTGCTTCATTTCAAACCGGGAAGCGTTTCAGTAGTATGTTAACACGCTACGGCCATGAAATGTAGAAACATTAGCTCGCCACTTCTGAATTGTCATCAGTCTGCCACTTTTCGAATTCCGTAGCCATATTTTACTGAAATTCGCTCGGAACAGGCGGAAGCTGAAATAGCACTCCTACATGAACAGCGACCAAGCGTCATATCAGTACGGTTATTGACAGTGCACAGATGGTCATGCTTAATAAGAACGTGAAATTCTTTAACACATTGCTACGAAGACGAAACAAACTAACTGAGCCGCCAACATAGACACGCACTACGAAATAGCTAGGCGTAAGCTTTACTGTTCAAAAGGCCCGAAGAATATCTGTATCATAGGCGGGTCCTTCTTTTCTGGTCTCTCTATACCCGTGCAACGGTGACATTTAACTACATAGGGAACTTGTACGGATAAAAAGAGTTCAGTGATGTACGCCTCTTGGAGCTGGGGGAAGGACGTCATAACCAGTTACACTCACGAACCCACCGCTTACACAAGCGAGAGGCTTAGCAGCTGAAAAGAAGAAAATAAATCAGTTACAACTCACCGCAGATCGGCTTGAAGTGTGGTCTGTAGTCGAAGGTGGTGGACTCGTTAGACCGGAGCGCAGCGCACCTCTTTCGCGAAGAAATATTCCGCTCATTGCCGGGAGCCCTTTCATCAACATCCGCGCCCCTTAGGAATGTCTTCTTCTTTCTTTTCCTCGCGGAAGCATAGGTGACGGCGGAGACAGCGCTTGCGGTAGAAGAAAAAGAATGACAGATTCGGAGGAAGAAGACGGTGTGGACTGGGCGAGGCTTCTTTTCTCTCACTTGATTCGTGGAACAAAGCACAGCGACTACCGGGCATTCAAACGCGAGCCGTGGCTTGGGTCTGTGTCGCCCTGAGTCTTCGTGGTCTCGTACGCATCAACTGACCACCTGCCATGTACCCACGACTTTCAGCATTAAAAATGCAATCAATCAATCAATCATGGATATTTTATTCACCACAACGAAGTGGAAGGAGGCCGAGGGAGGCTTGTGTCTGCAGCTTGAGAAGTATTGGTTTCTTGCACGGTGTCGTTGCGCCTTTATTCTGCATGTAGCCCTACAAAAAAAGGCAGAAACAAAGAGCCGCTTCTCTGGCCTCAGGAAGAATGAAGATGAAGTCGTTAAAATTAGCCGTGAGTAGAGCATCGGCTTTTGTTTTTCTTCTTGAAATGGCGCATACAATTTTGAACCCATTCTCTTGGTAGGTCAACACACTCAACGATTGGTTAGCAGATTTGTAAGCTTCAAATTTTCAGCGAATGAAGACAAACGTTTTGAGACCCTGTGGCTGAATATAACAGCGAACTTGACGTCGAATACGAGGGAGCGTTTATGTTCAACATTTTAAGACGTTCACTACGAATGCCATTCCGATTAACCTTTTCGGGTCAGCAGATAAAAGCAGAAAATTCTGATAGGCGCTACAAATTATTTTTAGTCAATGAATTGCTTGCACTGCCTCAGTAAAACCCACTTAAAAGTTAAGGTGAATAAATTTACTATCTCCAGAATTAATATAAATGCCTTAATGACGTGCAAATATTTAATAAAAATGTCAAATCTTAAAATTTTTTTGATAGATTACTTTAGAGGTTGAAAACACTCCAATATGGGAGTGAGAATTCACACTAACGGTCCCAGAATATACTAAATGTACTAATTTCTCTCTTTTTCTATTGAGCCGATTTGGGACAGCTGTGTATAGGTTTCTTTCTCAGATGCGAAAACTTGCTGGACCACATGCAAACAAGTAATTTAATATGAATTAGAAAATATCGTCTAATGAAGTAATTTTCTGCACAAACTTTTTAATACATAAAGTGCAGCTCTAAATAATAGACTTTCCTAAATATAATATATCAAAGAGAAAAAATGTAGATACTAAAGAGAAACATAAAAGAGCTGGAAATGCCTGATTATGGCAGTAAAAAACCACAATAAAAAATCCTGAATACGCAAAATGTGGTACATTGCCCTTTTTTTAACTTCGAGGCAAAAAGCTTCGCAACCTTTTTTCCGACTTTTGTGTGTTTTCTCGCGCCAGTGTTACTTAATGCCCCCTGTGACCGCTGTTTCTTCCACTCATTTAGACAGATCCGGGAAACGTTGACAAAAATTTACTCAGCATTAAAACAAGAAGCAATAATTGAACCTGAATTTTATTCTGTTCGTAGCATAGCTTGCAGTGTTTCCTATTCTGAATCTTTGCCGGCTCGTGGAGTGGGTGTTGTACAGAAAGAAGCTGAAGAGTGCGAGTTCCCTTGGCGCCATCATGACTGAGAAGTCAAAATCTTTGTTTAGGCTTTTTTTTTTTTTTGCTTTCACAAAGGTATTGTGTCAGTTGGCACAAGAAAAACCTAAAACGTCCCGGTCACTCAGTGACAGAACATTTACTGATCGAACTAGCGGGTGCAACACACACACACACATGCACACACACAAACACACACACACACACACACACACACGCACGCACACACA